>ML777286.1:1272446-1290052 GCA_009831015.1 Picea engelmannii | reverse complement strand
AATTTAATGGGAATGTGCTTTGTTTTGGAATGCATAACAGGATTTTTAGAAATACTAATTGCACTGGTATTATCACAAAAGATAGGTATAGGTTCATTATAATGAATATGTATATCTTCCAGCATCTGTTTCATCCATAGAACTTGAGAGAAACAAGTTGCATCTGCAATGTATTCTGCTTCAGTAGTAGACATAGACACTACTGATTGTTTTTTACTTGACCAACTTACAAGACATCCTCCAAGAAAAAATGTTTCTCCACTAGTACTCTTCCTGTCATCAACACAACCTTCCCTATCAACATCATTGAAAGCATATAAATCAAGATGATTACTTGTAGGATACCATAAACCATACTCTGTTGTCCCCTTAAGATATCTGAAAATTCTTTTGACTGCAAGCAGATGAGAAGTTTTTGGTGAAGCCTTGTTGACGGGCGAAATTGACCGTCCTTCAAATGGGAGAGTGGATCCGGTCCGGGGTTGTCTAAATAACCCAATCCGTTTGGGATAACCCACCCTGACGGGTTTAGCGGCTCCGTTAGCCGATCTAAGTCATAAGAAAACAAAAAGAAAACTACTCTAAATTAACTAATCTAGATAAAAAATAACAATTAATAAACAAATATAAACTATTATATATACAATCTACTATCTAATACTATAATAACTCTACGAATTTAAACATCTAACTACTAACAGAAATAAATCTTATTCACAAATGTACAATATTTACAAATTATAGATTTAAATGAAAACCTACAAAACTCATTTGTAATCTGTCCTAAGACAGCGAGAGCTATTGTTTTTTGATTTTTATAATTTTATGAAAAAAGAAATAAACTGAAAAAACTAACTAAGATAAGCAATTAAAACAATAATTCTAACTATGTATCTAAACTAATATATTTATCTAACTACTTAAATGATACTAACAAATTAACTATTAAATACTAAATAACAAACTAACCTGAAGTAATGCTTCAGTTTTGTCCTGTGTATGATGATCAATTCAACTGTTTGGTGGGAGGAAACCCGCACCAGATTCTCCACGATCTTCTCGTAAATGGGAAGCTTCTATGCTCTTTAGATGTAATTACAGGACAAACAAAACATAAAAATTACAACAATCTTATGATTTACAAATCTTCACAGTTAGATAAATCTGCATGCAAAGATCTATACAAAATGATTCAATTAACAAAGAAGAGAAATATGTCATTCATTAACTGAAACAAAGTAATTGTTGTACTTTAAAAATAGGAGAGATCAGATACAGACAACATATAAATCAAATCACATCAGCATGCAAAGAATTATGATAGCTAAAGTAGTCGATAATTAATTGCCAACTGATATGCAAAAACTTGAAACAAAAGTTTGATATATTGAAAGCGAAATCTATTACAATACATCAACTTCCGTCTCAGTCTGAATCATAAATCCATAGTCTGGTTCTCCCATATTGAGGATGATGGTTTTTTTTACAAAAATTAACAAGTATTTAAAGACTTCCCATAGGGTAAAACATCCCTGTGGGAATTATCAAAACAATTTACAAAAAATCTGGGATAATATCCCAAGTCTCTATTACTGACTTAAACTAACAACTTAATCTCTAAAACTACATCACACAAATATCTCCCAAACTTCCACATCATGCCCAATTGATCATTGCAATTCGAATGTACCTGAAAGAGGACAAAAATAGACAAGTCAAGAGGATATTTTATTGATAAAAATGACAAAAATCTAATTTTTAAGACTAGCTACAGAATCTTCTGATTATGTAGCTGGTCTAAATCAAACACAAAATCGTTTTAAAACTAATTCAAAACTCAAAGAATTAAATTCAAACTGTTAAACAAATATCTAATTGTTATTTGAAAACAAACGAACCATTCAAATCAAAAAATGTTATACTAATTCGAGAGCAGACAAGATTATGATCAATCGAATGATTACAGAGATAAATGCAATCTGTTCAATTTGTTATCATAACTTCAGGTAAACAGAATCGTATTGAATAACTCGACAGCAACAAAATCGTTTTCATGAACCAATTGAAATCAACACCAAAATCATTTTCGAATCAAATGGAACCAACATGATCGTTTTTTAAATTGATAGAACTATATTAAACATATACAATCGGCCCATGCTATTTGCAAATCAAATCAAAACTTGTATGTAAATTGGCTCAAATGAAATCGTAATTGAATTAATCGGTTGATAACAGGATATGTGGGATTTGTCAAACGTTTGTTATTGCCGATTGGGGCTGACAAAATCAATTGACAATCAACGAAATCATCGCTTGAATCAATTTTGAAAATGAACTATTAGCCGAGTTTTTCATATGAATTCAACAGAGAAAAATCATTTTTGAAAATCAAAATCAACAGAGCAGCATCAAATCTATTTTCGATACCAATCTGACTCATACAAGCAATCGTGCTAACTCAATACACGTAGCAATCAAATCAAAACGAATCGAAACAGTTTGTGTTTGACACAATCATTATAAATCAACGCATCTCCAGGATTTTAGCAAATACATCTTTTGCATCAGTCGAATATAACCAAAATCCAAGCGAGAATATTAACTCAATACAAAACAGAGTCGTTCCCGGCTAATAGAAGTCAACAGAGTCGTTTTGAGTTTATTAGGAACAAAAGAAACTAATCGAAATCGAACCAAATCAATTATCGAACGAAATTGATTAAAAAACAAACCAAATCGAATCACAAACCAATCAATTACTTATACTAAACTGGGCAGGACAAAAATGCATAACCAAATCATAACTAAATTTGAGTTTAGTAAAATGAATCTACTGTACAGAAACAAAATCAATTCAAATGTATTTAAACGAATAGAGAAAATTTGAAATCAAAACCCAATATGTTACAATAATTCAAGCAAACTTACGAAACAAAAATCATATTGAAATTCATACCTGGACAATCAGAAAACAACTTCGATTATGATAGTTTGGAATTGACGAAGGTTGTATCCGATTCGAAATTCCTAAATATGATCGAACCAGTGGTTTTCTTCTTCTTGTCATTAGCTTGAAGCCTGTCCCTTTCTCTTGTCAACACTGTAACTTGGTTCTCTACAGATTTGATCTTCGATTGTAATAAGGGAATGGCAGCATAGTAGCGCTCAAGCCACATATTACATTGGATACATGCTATCTGCTCGGGCTTCAAAATTGCAGGCGAGGGTTGGTTTAAATCATCGAGGGTTTCATTATGTAGCTTGATCCCTGGGTAGCTAGGATTGTTCTTTAGGCAAGGGGGTAAATTAAAAACATAGTCATAGGGTTGCTCGGAGCATAGACCATGGGAATAGGGGTACTCTTCAACCAAGAAACGCTCGATATCAGAGTCTGAGTCCTCGCTCAGAACTATGGGCTTTTGGTCGACGTTTGGCTTAGGTTTATTCCGGGCAAGTCTCGATATCATTCGAGCATTATTTTTACCCTTGCTGTCGACAGTAGGATTACCCTTGACTTTCTTACTCACAGGATTCTTTACAGCCTCAGTCTTATCTATTATGATCTTGGGTAGGTCGATGTCAGGACAGACCGAAGGTTTGGGAGAGGGTAGAAGGACATGAAATGGCACGGGTGGACCGACCATAGTCTCACTAACCACAACTTTATCGATTTGGACAGACTCTGGACCAACAAAGACGTTTTTGGATAGAAAGGCTTGCCAATTATCGCCATGAAGATTTAAATGGTGGACGATGATGAGTCTAATCAAGCCATGGTGAAACAAGATTCTATCAGCCTTCTCTCGTTTGAACCTCTTAGACATCTTGTAGAGACTACGCAAGAAGTAATGTGGCATGTTCAATGGATAGCCCATGAAATTCATTAACAACCGGAGGTGATAGAGAAAAACCAATCCATACCGACCTTCATAGGTCAAAAATTGTTTCAAAATCACTAAAAGATCATGCCACCTGGGTTTAAGGGTGGAAATAGGCATACCTTTATCACAGGAGACAACCTTCCTTGATACAAATAGCAATGGCCACGACACCTCATCAACTTTGGAGTTCTTAAACCATCGCAGGCTTGTGGCTGCTAGTCCTGTGGCAGAGCTTATGAATTCTTCATTGAGTTCAAGATGAATGTCACCTACTTTAGCCCTACACCCATCAAAGGTAAGGGAGAATTGTTGTGCAACAAAAAGATTGAAATCCTTGAACCTCTGTATAAACGCGAGCCAACCACTGTCTTCTAAATCCTTTCGGGCATCATCAAACAATAACAGAGCTTGAATACCGTTTCACTCTATTCGCACCACCGGTGCCATAGACAGGAGCACACAGTGAGTGAGGTGAACGAGCTAGGGTTTGAATCATAGCATACGCAGGGGAAGAACGCTCACATGCTTACCCGAAACTATCAAAGGTGAACCGGGGATAGGGGGAAAACATTAATGACATATCGTGTGAAGGTGGTGGAGCTATTTTGGCCCATGTAGAATAGTCATTACCCGTAGTACAACCACCGACGCTTTTAGCTATGCAAACCAATATGCATATGTGTTAAAAAGTGTGCCATTTCAATCAACCAATGGATATATGGTAAGTGGACCAAAAATTTGCGCGAGCCATAGTTTTACCATAGTTTTAAAACCAAAGAAATAAATCGAAATCACACCAAGGGTTTGGTTATATGAGCTATGTGTTGTATGAAACGATTTATGCCAAGGGTTTAACCATAACACCAATGCGTTTTCATGAAACCAATGATCAAAGAACATATAAATCAAATCACCAATGCATCACAAACTTGATCAAAAGAATATCACCACAATCTTTGTAAAATAGAGTCATGTTAACAAATAAAAATGCCAAATGAATAGGGTTCTAGGAGTCTTGTCAATCGTATAACGATAAGTAAATTGGAAACGCAATGGGCATATCGACAAGAATGATTATAAAAATCTAGTGATGATTTTAATGTGACTTCGAAAACCAATTTTTCACGCTTGCAGTCATGAAAACAAGAACAAAGGTAAGTGTGCAGATAGCGCAAAAATAATAGTGTCGTTTTAATCGAGAATTGCGACGACAATCAAGGTTTTCAAAACATAGGTGTGGGAAGCTTATAAGGATAGTATAAAAATGTGAATTGGCTTCCAACAATGGCGACACACTGGTAGAAGCAATTATCTCTGCCAAACGAACAAATTCAGATTGGGATAAAAAATTCTAACTCAAAAACGACAACCAGAAAATCGTGTAAACATAATCATTAACCAAATATTCCAGCAATGTTTAAAGGATGAAAACTGATAACAGTCTTAAGAAAAACGAGTCGTGATATTAAAGATAAAATCTCCAATACTGTTGACAGAGCCACTGTTGCCAGCAAGAGTCCATAGCCTCGACAGGGTTGCCATTTAACCCACTCTGACATCCGTATCCTGCCAAGAAGTTTTGGATCAGAATAAAGGACATTTTAAGGTTAAGAGGTTTCTTATTTGCAAATTTTCATATACCCGACATTGCTTCGCTTCCAGCGGGCCTGTTCAGTACCCCGACGAAGTTGTCTTGGCATCATGCATGCATTTACCCACTGTCAGCAGACCTGTTCATCATCCCGGTGGGTTTACAAGAACTTCCCATAGCTCTTTTAATGATTTATTTTGTTAAATATATATGATTGAGCGGGGTGACGCTGAAAATTATGATATTTTAACATATTTTTTTTTTTTTAGACCTCAGCAGAATTTTCAGAACTGTCCTTTATTAAGATCCAGAGATGTTTCATTTACAGAACCAACTTTCTAAGGTAGGGAGACATCTTCTAAGTCATTCCCTTAAGGAATAGGGACAACGTAAAAATATAATAGATTATCATGACAGACTTCACTCAAAGATTGAAATCAGTTAACTTCTTTCAAACAATAGTTTTTTGCCAACACAGATGTAAATTTCAGAAGTATACAATTGATGTTTATACAATTTTCTTAGCAGTCATTTTAGTGAAGGAATTTTCTGTTTTCTTTGTCCGAATAGTTCAGCATACAGGTATGTGTATTTCCAAAAACACAAACTGATAAACTCAAAGGAGAAATCAAAAATAAAACAACAAAAGAAAAATATGTACATAATATACAGGGGTTATCATCAAGCAAAGTATCTTTTCAGGGCTTGGCCATTCACCGGATAGGTGTCAGACTTCCCTTCAAGATTCTACAATCGGAAATAACTGGGACCCAACTTCTCAGCAACTAAAAACGGTCCAATCCATAAGTTTTGAAATTTTGTGTGTTCTCCCTTTCCCTCATGTGGTTTGTCCCATTTCAAGACGAGATCACCTACTTCGAAATTCCTATCAGAGGTAGAGTTAGAATCGAACCAGCTTTTAACTACCAGTTGATGCTAATCTAACTTACATTT
Source organism: Picea engelmannii (assembly GCA_009831015.1). Classification (NCBI taxonomy): domain Eukaryota; kingdom Viridiplantae; phylum Streptophyta; class Pinopsida; order Pinales; family Pinaceae; genus Picea; species Picea engelmannii. The sequence continues at coordinate 1,283,623 of ML777286.1, read as the reverse complement.
AGCTTGGGATCTTACCTCTTCTAGCTTCATCAAAGAGTTAATTCGGTTTTCCAAAGGGGGACAGTCTTCTTCTTGAATTTTGTGCGATAGATGAAGTGAAGGAAGAAGAATGTGTGGTGGCAGAATTGCTTCTCTACCAAAAACAAGAAAGAAGGGGGAGTTACCTACAACAGTTTTTGGTGTTACCCTATCAACCCAAAGCATGTTTAACAATGCATTGTGCCAGTTTTTGTGATTTTCAGCCACCGTTCTCTTGATGATTTTAATCAGATTCCTATTTGTTGATTCTGCCAATCCGTTGCCCTGGGGGTAATAGCTAGCATAATACTTCAATTTAATTCCTTTTTCTAAAGAGAATTCGCTCATCTCAAGAGATGAAAAATATGAAGCATTGTCAAATACTAAACAATCAAGGATACCAAAATGAGTGATAATATTCGAATTTAAAAAGGAAATTACCTGACTGGTATTGACAGTTCTTAACGTGGCAGCTTCAGACCACCAGGTAAAGTAATCTGTGGCTGTTATGATAAACTTATGTTGTTGTGAGGATGGCAGGTTGATTGGAGCTATGATATCAATGCCCCATTGCTGAAAAGGAGAGTCTATTGAAATGGGCTGCAAAGGGAAGGCTGGTTTCTGTAACCGCCCTGATGCTTTCTGACAAATAATACACTTACGACACAAGGCATGGGCGTCTCTAAAAAGAGTGGGCTAGTAATAACCGTCTCTCAAAACCTTATGAGCAGTGGTGTCGCCACCAAAGTGACCACCAGCTTCTCCCGCATGCAATTATAGTAAGACTTTTTCTGCTTCGTCTTTCTCGAGACAGCGCATCAGTACACCATCAAAACTTTGACGAAACAGGATACCATTAACCAAATGAATGGAGGCAGAATTTAATCTCAATGCTCTTATTTTAGTGGGATCCAGGTGATAGGGGGCTAACCCATGTTCAAGACAAAATCTTATATCGTCATACCAAGGACTAACAGAGTTTTGTGCACCGCAGATTGCATTTTGATCGTGCTGTCTTAGGTTTGACATATCATTTTCTTCTCGTTGTCTTGCGGCTGAGTCAGCAACTAACTTGCATAGCCCTTGCCCTCTCACTATTTGAGCTAGGGTAATTTCGATGTCATACTCCTGCAAGGAGGTAACTCAGTTAGCCCTCTTTTCTCCTAGTTCCTTCTGCACTAACAGGTTCCTGACGGCTGGGTAAGGGACAATAACTTTTGTCCTAGATTTCAAAAGATAAGACCGAAAATGCTTGATTTCTTTGAAAATAGCGTAGGCTTGTTGATATACTGCTGGGTAATTAAGGTCAGCGCATTTGAAAGCAGAGCTCATAAAGGCAATGGGTACTTCGTTGTTTTCGATGTTCTTTTGAGTTAGGACGACGGCGTAGGAATGGTCAGAAGAAAAAGTGTAGAGCATAAATTCTTGCGAAAAGTCGGGGCTCATGAGAGAAGGAGCGTCTATTATGGCCTTCTTTATTGCATTAAAAGCTTGATTTTCTGAGGGTACCCAATGATATTGGGCATCTTTCTTAATTAGATTCTGTAAAGGTCTGACCATTTCAGAGAAACTGGGGACGAATCTCCTTACAAAGTTTATCTGGCCTAAGAAGGACTGCATAGATTTTTTGGATGTAGGAGGGGGAAGTTTCGAGATGACTTGAGTCCTTTCGGGGTCGATAATCATCCCTTTGCTCGACACAATAAATCCTAAGAGTTTACCCTGTTCTACTGCAAAGATAGATTTTTTAGGATTCAAGGAAATGTTGTATTTACGACATCGCTGTAGAACGGCTCGTAAATGAGCTAGATGATCGGTTTTGTTTTTTGAAAATAAAGTAACATCATCTAAGTAAACTATGATGGACTGATTGATTAATCTTCGAAAAGTGATGTCCATTGCTCTCTGGAAAGTGGCACCAGCATTAATCAATCCAAAAGGCATTTTTCGATAAGCGTAGGTGCCCCATGGGATGCGGAAGGTAGTTTTAAGTTGGTCTGGTGGAGACATCAGGAGTTGGTTGTACCCCAAGAAACCATCCAGTAAGGATAGCCTCTTAGAACCATATACCTGTTGAAGGATCTGTTCCATGGGTGGGACAGGATAGTTGTCTTTATCAGATGCTCTATTAAGGTTTCAGAAATCGACACAGAGTCGGATTTCCCCACTTTTATTCCGTACAGGGACAAGGTTAGAAACCCATTGAGTGTGCTTAACAGAGAAGATAATCTTAGCATTTAGGAGTTTATTTAATTCTTTTTTGACGGTCGGTTCAAGCTTAGGGTGCATTTTTCTCAATTTCTGTTGAAAGGGAAAGGTTTGGGGTTTCATAGGAATGATATGTTGTATGATGTTAGGGTCGAAATTTTTAAGGTCGTCATACGTCCATGCAAAGACATATTTAAATTCTTTGAACAATTTAATAAATGCAGCTTTTTCTTGTTCAGAACATGCTACCCCTAGATTAATTCACTGTGGATTTTCCTTAGTCCCTAAGTTTACTTTTTCATATAATAAAGAGGAACTATTGGTTTTACAGTTGACCGATTTTTTGAATTTATCTTGAAGATCATAAAACTTCTCTAATCTAACTACAGATTTAGGGATCGAATTTACCATGTCCGATGAAGATTCAGGAGTTCTCGGATCTGGGATTACCGTGAAATCGTGCAAATTGTCGTCATATGTGTGTTCATCTATCACCACGCCTTGAAAAGTTTCTTCCATATGCAGAAAGATAATAATCTGTTGATCATCGTCAAAGACTCTCCAGTTCGTGATGTTGTCGGGAACGGATGGCCGATACAACATTTCGACGGAGAATGCATCTGGGGACAAGCCTTCTGCAGGAAAGAGTTTAGAAGCTACATTAGCTAATAGATCAGCTTCAGAGTTATTCAGTCTAGGAATATAATTTATATTGAAAGCATAAAATTTATTCATTAAATTCCATACCTCGGATTGGTAGCTTTTAAGATGCGGAGACAGACAGTGGATAGAATCTCTTACCTGTCTAACCACTATTTCAGAATCACCAAAGACGGTCAAGTTTTGAATGTTCATATCTAAATATTTTCTGAGACCTTGCAGTAAAGCCTCATATTCTACTGTGTTATTAGTACATTCAAATTCCAGCCTACATGCAATCAATGTTTTGTTACCTGCCAGATCGATAATAATGCAACCTGCACCAGCTCCTTATTTGGACTTTGACCCGTCAAAATAAAGAGACCAAATTTGATTTTTATCGAGTGCATGAGACCATTGTGTAGAAGCTGTTGGCTGCATGTATGCTACAATCTCAGACTGTTGTTTTGGATTGGTGATAGATGAAGTCTCGGCCATGAAATTGTCGAAAAAGGTATCCATCCCTTGTACTTCGGGTGAATCAGCAGAAGGTGTAAATAGTTCATTGGGATCGTTCAAATCTGTGACCATGAACTTAAGGTAGCGTTCACGATTTACCTTGATCTTTTTGGGCTTGTCGTTCTCTGGAAGCCATAGGTGAGACCAGTCTGTCATGAAATAGTCGTGTAGCTACTCCGACCAGTCCCTGCTTAAAAATAGACCATACACTTCTGGAATATCCACAACAATAATATCAATAACTTGATGAACCTTGGGGTTAGACGATAATCTTATAAGCACATTCTTTAATTCGCCTATGACCTTAACATTGGTTCGATCAAGTTGTATGATTTTTAAGGTGGATGGTTTTACTTCAGCGTTAATCTTCTGACACACAGACCATGGCATCACATTGGAAGATGCTCCTGAGTCTACCATACAATTGTGCATGTTTCTATTAAAGATTTCGAAGGTTAACAAAAATGGAGGTACATTTCTGCGAGTACTAAGGGTGGTAGCTTGTGGCTTTTTACTCGCAGTTTCTAAAGCTACTTTATCTACATTATTTACATTATTTACAGGAAGGCTTCCTTTGTCTTGAGGATCAGGATTATTCTTTGTGGAAGTCTTCTGAGGAACTTTGTTCTGTACAACCTTGTTTGAATTACCATTTTTACCATTCTCTACGATGTTTTACAACATTTTTTGTAACAAAGATGGAAATTTTAGTAACTCATAAACATAAATGTTAGCCCTTAACTTTTTAAGATCTTCAACTACATCATAATCTAAGTTAGGGTTCACATGACTCTGTTTATTCTCAACTGGTTTAGATTTCTTTTGAGGCGAAGTCGTAATGTTTTCGACAGAAGGTTTGTTTGTTGTCTTACTCCTAGTATTATAGGGATGAACTGTCTCGAAGTTAGCTTGAAAGATGCTATCCAAGAAGTGTCCAAAAATGTTTGGAGAAGACTCTTCTTCTTGAAATTTCTCTTGTTCCACAACCTCCTTAGGGATCTCAGGAGGCATCAAGTTATCCTGGGCTTCTAGAATTGTTTGAAGGGCGTATTGCAAACTTTCTAGATTAAGGCCCTCGATGGTTGGATTAGGTCGGTTGGTGGGAAAAGGCTTCCTGAACGGGGGCTTGTAAGGCCCTTTGCTCGAAGAAGCTTCTTCGATTGTCCTTTTCAAATATATAACTTGATTTGACAGTTTTTGAACAACTTTAGTTAAGTTTTCTAAATCAGAGATTTCAGGTTGTGTTTTACTTTGAGTAGGTCTAGGGAGGATTTCGATCTTCTTTTTGGAATAAGAACTAGTCTCTGTTTCGTTGCTAGTAGAGTCTTTAGGACTAAGTATGTCTTTTTCAATCTAGCTGGCCTCCTCGAAGGCTTCTAACAACGTGGCTTTCTTAGATCGTTTAACCCAAATAGCTATACTTTGATGCAAAGCTTTAGTATAGTATGCTATTATGATATTCTCGGCAGGCATGGAATCCGCAGGGATTCGGTTTTTAAGTGTTAAGAATATTTGATTAAAGTCTTTAACTTTTTCTTTTGGGTTCATTCTTAAGTTAGAAAGCTCAATGAATAGGACTTCTGGAGGCTTACCGTCTCTGAACTTTTCCAAAAAGCATGACTCAAACTTTTCCCAAGACACGATGGTATGGGGTTGTTGGGCAAAGTACCATGTAGAGGCATTGCCCTCGAAAGTATAGGGGAACAACCTACAGACTACGTCTTCATGTTAGACATTGTGGAGTCTTATGGCTAGCATAAAATTTTTAATGTGATCTTCAGTGATCTGTTTTGAGTCAGGGTCAAACTTGGGAAGCCATTTATCCGGATGTTTAGGTAATGGATGATGAGCTCCAGGTACAACTACGACATCCTGGTCGAGCCAAGGTCTAGCAGGGTTGTTCTAGTTTTCCATTAGTGTAAGTGGTGTGGAAGGCTATGAAGGGGAACTGCCTTTATCATAGGAGTCTTCTCCTAAAGAAGAAGGAGATGCGGGAGGTGGTGAGGGAGGTATTCCAGATCCTCCAGCAACAGGAGTGAGGGTTGGATCTGTAAGGTTCACAGTGAGGTTAGTGCATCCGAATTGTTCTCTGATATCAGAGAAATCTAAAGGTTGGTCCAAAGGTCGATTTGGTTGCCTCAAACGGGCTAAGGCACTATGTGTTCTTATGAGAGATTGGTGGACAATCTCTTGTATGTCACCACCTGTAGGATTTGGAGTTACTAGTTCAACTGTGATCCGTGGATCGTCGGTTGATGTGGTTGCTGTTTGAGGGGGGATGTTATCGTTTGAATGAATTCTTGTCACTATAGGTGAGCGATTAGGTGGAGGAGGAGTCTTACGACCGCCTCGTGCCATTAATAAATTTCAGGCCCTCCTTCTAGTGCCATTTATTGACGGGCAAAATTGACCGTCCGTCAACTGGGAGAGTGGATCTGGTCCGGGGTTGTCTAAATAACCCAATCCGTTTGGGATAACCCACCCTGACGGGTTTAGCATCTCCGTTAGCCGATCTAAGTCCTAAGAAAACAAAAAGAAAACCACTCTAAATTAACTAATCTAAATGAAAAATAACAATTAATAAACTATTCTAAACTATTATATATACAATCTACTATCTAATACTATAATAAATCTACGAATTTAAACATCTAACTACTAACAGAAATAAATCTTATTCACAAATGTACAATATTTAGAAATTACAGATTTAAATGAAAACCTGTAAAACTCATTTGTAATCTGTCCTAAGACAGCGAGAGTTATTTTATTTTTTATTTTTATAATTTTATGAAAAAGAAATAAACTGAAAAAACTAACTAAGCTAAGCAATTAAAACAATAATTCTAACTATGTATCTAAACTAATATATTTATCTAAACTACTTAAATTATACTAACAAATTAACTATTAAATACTAAATAACAAACTGACCTGAAGTAATGCTTCAGTTTTGTCCTGTGTATGATGATCAATTCAGTTGTTTGGTGGGAGGAAACCCGCACTAGATTCTCCACGATATTCTCGTAAACGGGAAGCTGTTGTGCTCTTCAGATGTAATTACAGGACAAACAAAGCAGAAAAATTACAACAATCTTATCATTTACAAATCTTCACAGTTAGATAAATCTGCATGCAAAGATTTATACAAAATGATTCAATTAACAAAGAAGAGAAATCTATCATTCATTAACTGAAACAAAGTAATTGTTGTACTTTAAAAATAGGAGAGATCAGATGCAGACAACATATAAATCAAATCACATCAGCATGCAAAGAATTATGATATCTAAAGTAGTCGATAATTAATTGCCAACTGATATGCAAAAACTTGAAACAAAAGTTTGATATATTGAAAGCGAAAGTTGTTACAAGACATCAACTTCCATCTCAGTCTAAATCATAAATCCATAGTCTGGTTCTCCCACAGTGAGGATGATGTTTTCTTTTACAAAAATTAACAAGTATTTAAAGACTTCCCACAGGGTAAAACATCCCTTTGGGAATTATCAAAACAGTTTACAAAAAATCTGGGATAATATCCCAAGTCTCTATTACTGACTTAAACTAACAACTTAAACTCTAAAACTACATCACACAAATATCTCCCAAACTTCCACAGCATGCCCAATTGATCATTGCAATTCGAATGTACCTGAAAGAGGACAAAAATAGACAAGTCAAGAGGATATTTTATTGACAAAAATGACAAAAATCTAATTTTTAAGACTAGCTACAGAATCTTGCGATTCTGTAGCTGTTCTAAATCAAACACAGAATCGTTTTAAAACCAATTTAAAACTCAAAGAGTTAAATTCAAATTGTTAAACAAATATCTAATTGATATTTGAAAACAAACGAATCATTCAAATCAAAAAATGTTATACTAATTCAAGAGCAGACAAGATTATGATCAATCAAATGATTATAGAGATAAATGTAATCTGTTCAATTTGTTATCATAATTTCGGGTAAACAGAATCGTATTGAATAACTCGACAACAACGAAATCGTTTTCATGAGCCAATTGAAATCAACAACAAAATCATTTTCGAATCAAACGGAACCAACATGATCGTTTTTTAAATTGATAGAACTATATTAAACATATACAATCGGCCCATGCTATTTGCAAATCAAATCAAAACTTGTATGTAAATTGGCTCAAATGAAATTGTAATTGAATTAATCGGTTGATAACAGGATATGTTGGATTTTTCAAACGTTTGTTATTGTCGATTGGGGCTGAAAAAATCAATTGACAGTCAACGAAATCATTGCTTGAATCAATTTTGAAAACGAACTATTAGCCGAGTTTTTCATATGAATTGAACAGAGACAAATCGTTTTTGAAAATCAAAATCAACAGAGCAACATCAAATCTATTTTCGATACCAATCTGACCCATACAAGCAATCGTGCTAACTCAATACATGTAGCAATCAAATCAAAACGAATCGAAACAGATTGTGTTTAACACAATCATTATAAATCAACACATCTCCACGATTTCAGCAAATAGATCTTTTGCACCGGTCGAATATAACCAAAATCCAAGTGAGAATATTAACTCAATACAAAACAGAGTCCTTCTTGGCTAATAGAAGTCAACATAGTCATTTTGATTTTATTAGGAACAAAAGAAACTAATCGAAATCGAACCAAATCAATTATCAAACGAAATTGATTCAAAAACAAACCAAATCGTATCACAAACCAATCAATTACTTATACTAAACTGGGCACGACAAAAACGCATAACCAAATCATAACTAAATTTGAGTTTAGTAAAATGAATCTACTGTACAAAAACATAATCAATTCAAATGTATTTAAACGAACAGAGCAAATTTGAAAGCAAAACCCAATATGTTACAATAATTCAAGCAAACTTACGAAACAAAAATCATATTGAAATTCATACCTGGACAATCAGAAAACAACTTCGATTATGATAGTTTGGAATTGATGAAGGCTGTAGCCGATTCGACATTCCTAAATACGATCGAACCAATGGTTTTTTGCTTCTTGTCATTAGCTTGAAGCCTGTCCCTTTCTCTTGTCAACACTGTAACTTGGTTCTCTAAATATTTGATCTTCGATTGTAATAAAGGAACGTCGACATAGTAGCGCTTAAGCCACATATTACATTGGATACATGCTGTCTACTTGGGCTTCAAAATTGCAGGCAAGGGTTTGTTTAAATCACCGAGGGTTTCATTATGTAGCTTGATCCCTGGGTAGCTAGGATTGTTCTTTAGGCAAGGGGGTAAATTAGAAACATAGTCATAGGGTTGCTCGGAGCATAGACCATGGGAATAGGGGTACTCTTCAGCCAAGAAACGCTTGATATCGGAGTCCGATTCCTCGCTTAGAACTATGGGCTTTTGGTCGACGTTTGGCTTAGGTTTATTTCGGGCAAGTCTCGATATCAATCGAGCATTATTTTTACCCTTGCTGTCGACAGTAGGATTATCCTTGACTTTCTTACTCACAAGATTCTTTACAGCCTCAGTCTTATTTGTTATGATGTCGGGTAGGTTGATGTCAGGACAGACCGAGAGTTTGGGAGAGGGCAGAAGGACATGAAATGGCACGGGTGGCCCGACCATAGTCTCACTATCCACGGCTTTATTGATTTGGATAGACTCTAGACCAGCAAAGTCATTTTTGGATAGAAAGGCTTGCCAATTATCGCCATGAAGATTTAAATGGTGGACGATGATGAGTCTAATCAAGCCATGGTGAAACAAGATGCTATCACCCTTCTCTCGTTTGAACCTCTTAGACATCTTGTAGAGACTACGCAAGAAGTAATGCAACATGTTCAATGGATAACGCATGAAATTCATTAACAACCGGAGGTGATAGAGAAAAACCAATCCATACCGACCTTCACAGGTCACAAATTATTTCACAATCACTAAAAGATCATGCCACCTGGGTTTAAGGGTGGAAATAGGCATACCTTTATCACAGGAGACAACCTTCCTTGATACGAATAGAAATGGCCATGACACCTCATCAACTTTGGAGTTCTTAAACCATCGCTGGACTGTGGCTACTAGTCCTGTGGCAGAGCTTATGAATTATTCATTGAGTTCAACCTGAGTGTCACCTACTTTAGCCCTACACCCATCAAAGGTAAGGGAGAATTTCTGTGCAACAAAAAGATTGAAACCGTCGAACCTCTGTATAAACGCGAGCCAACCACTGTCTTCTAAATCCTTTCGGGCATCATCGAACAGTAACAGATATTGACTACCGTTTGGCTCTATTTTCACCACTAGTTCCATAGACAGGAGCACATGGTGAGTGAGGTGAACGATCCAGGGTTTGAATCATAGCATACGCAGGGGAAAAATGCTCACAGGCTTACCCAAAACTATCAAAGGTGAACCGGGGATAGGGGGAAAACATTAATGACATATCGTGCAAAGGTGGTAGAGCTATTTTGGTCGATGCAGAACAATCATTACCCGCAGTACAACCTCCGACGCTTTTAGCTATGAAAACCAATATGAATATGTGTTAAAAACTATGCCATTTCAATCAACCAATGGATATATGGTAAGTGGACCAAAAATTTGTGCGAGCCATAGTTTTACCATAGTTTTAAAACCAAAGCAATAAATCAAAATCACACCAAGGGTTTGGTTATATGAGCTATGTGTTGTATGAAACGATTTATACCAAGGGTTTAACCATAACACCAATGTGTTTTCATGAAACCAATGATCAAAGAGCATATAAATCAAATCACCAATGCATCACAAACTTGATCAAAAGAATATCACCATAATATTTGTAAAACAGAGTCATATTAACAAATAAAAATGCCAAATGAATAGGGATCTAGGAGTCTTGTCAATCGTATAACGATAAGTAAATTGGAAACGCAATGGGCATATCGACAAGAATGATTATAAAAATCCAGTGATGATTTTAATGTGACTTTGAAAGCCATGTTTTCACGCTTGCAGTCATGAAAACAATAACAAAGGTAAGTGTGCAGATAGCGCAAAAATAATAATGTCGTTTTAATCGAGAATTGCGATGACAATCAAGGTTTGCAAAACACAGGTGTGGGCAGCTTATAAGGACAGTATAAAAATGTGAATTGGCTGCCAACAAGCCTGAAACCTGCCAACTTGACAAACTGCATGCATAATATCAGGTCTTGTAGCTGTAGCATAAAGAAGACTACCAATCATAGATCTATATATTGTCTGATCAACATCTTTAGTATCATCAAACTTACTTAATTTACAACCAGTAACCATGGGAGTGCCAACTGGTTTAGAATCTTCCATCTAAAATTTCTTAAGCATTTCATTGATATACTTAATACCTTTATCAGATTGAGTAATTTGCAAGCCTAATAAAAACTTCATTTCTCCTAGCATGGACATCTCAAACTCTTTCTGCATACTTTCAACAAATTGTTTACTGAGCCTATTATCATCACTACCAAAAATGATATCATCTACATATATCTCAACAATGATCAGGCTATCATTTTCTTCTTTAATATATAGATTACTATCAGTGTTACCTTTCTTGAATCCATGCTGCCTCAAGTAATTGTCAAGTCTGGAATACCAAGCCCTTAGTGCTTGCTTCAGGCCATACAATGCCTTTTTGAACCTATAAACATATTGTTCTGCTTCTTGTACCTGAAAACCATCTGGTTGTTCCATATATACTTCTTCCTCTAAATCACCATTCAAAAATGCAGACTTTACATCCATTTGGTAAAATTTAATGTGTTTAGAACTGGCATAAGCTAGAAT
>ML777286.1:1247478-1269179 GCA_009831015.1 Picea engelmannii | reverse complement strand
TCTTCCATTTTCAGGCTTTCAAATTGACTTCTATATGATTGTAGCTTAGCACTCTTTACCTTAGTGTCTCCTTCATATACATTTTTCAATTTATCCCATATTTCTTTTGCTTATGCACAATGCATAACTTTAACAAATTCTGAACTTGCTAGACCTCCTAGTATTTCATACATAGCTTTGGAATTACTCTCATAGAGTCTCTTACCTGTAGCATCTATTGGAATGGTTGCTGGGACTTTATATTCATTTATTAAAACCTTCTAGATATCTACTCCTTGAGTTTGTAAAAACAACTTCATCATGATACTCCAAAAAGCATAATTATGACCATCAAACAAAGGCAATCCATGTTTTGTAAATTCTGACTTCTTATCCATTATGAATGATCAAAAACTTCCAGTGGTTAAACTGATATCTTGAAGTAACCTTCTCTGATACCAATTGTTGAACAGGATAAGTCAATTGACAGGGGGGGGGTGAATCAATTATACAAAATTGCTTTCATTTTATAAGAAGATTACTTATTAATCAATAAATCATGCCTTTAACATTTAACTTGCAGTAATACATTTAACCAATAAATATACAATCACATAAATGAAACAGTGACACAATGATTTTTCATGAGGAAACCCAAAAGGGAAAAACCTCTTCTTCTTATGAATGAAAGGCAAGCTCCAACTCCTCTTTACATTCTTATTTTATCTGAGCTACAACCCAGATGAGGCTGCTACCTTTTTTTCTTCAACACCTACTAAATGGAAGCTACAAATCCTAGATGTACAAGCACCAACTTGTACAGGAGACTTTTACAGTCTCCCCTTGCTCCTCCCTACCACCTTGGAATCCTTCTTTGTCACTAAGAACCTGAAAACAAACTCTTTATATTCTCTGGCAAAGGATTCATCATTCAAGTCTTCTCTGTTTATATAATCATATCAAAATCCATTCTTCTCCCCTTGATCTCTATTATATATTCATCATTTCTTCTCACTGTCCCTGTATGATTTCATTTTAGTTTTATATTCATTTACAGAAATGAATTTTACCTTAGAGATATGGTTGTACCATTAATTCCATACGCACCAACGCCACATAGTCACTGCGTGTTTCTTTTTATCCTGTACAACCCCTTCGGATACCCCTCAAATCCCTAGAAAAACGCTTTAGCAACTGAAACACCAACCGTCCAAGAACCATGATTCAGTTCTACTAACTGAATCGTAACTGAACAATTAATCATGAAGAGCAAAAATAGCCCTTCGATCAGATTTCTATGTATCCAGAACTGTTGGATTACAATCACAGGGTCTCACATTGATTTATCCATTTCGCATTTCGACATTTTGTCATTTCAACATTCCTATGGTGAAGAGTCTTGACTCTTCATGTTACGATCACTGAAAAGGATCTTAGCTTGGTGCTAGCTCCTCCCCTTCACATGACCACTGATGGTGACCACAACCTACATCAAAAGGTGTTTTTCTCTTCGATTCATCGTGACTCCAACATTATTAAATTCATGATCACAAAATCTCCAAAGTGATCGAACGGTTCACATAACCCACTGAGATGGACGGTTGACGAGATTTTGGAGTTTTGCCTTTCGGGTTTTCAAGACTCACAATAGTCCCTTTCGGCATTTCGGAGTTCGAGACTTCATGATGGTGGAGTTTTTGCTTGCTAGGTAAAAACCCCGAAACAGAAAGTTCCAATGTGACATAAACCTACTGACGTCACATGTGGATTGACACGTGCTAAATAGCTACCATGTGTCACTCTGATTCATGACTTACATGTTCCTAAAATGTTGAATGAACTTGACACTTGTCATTGCCTGATTGTTCCACATGTCCTTAGATGACGTGGTTTGTTGATGTGTCTGTTTCAAGATTTCGAGGTTCTTTACTTAAAAGGTTAAAGTTCCTTTGATCTTTGATTTCTCGGTCTGTGAAACTCCGAAATGGAGTCTTTGACATGCTCTGATCTTTCACATTTCATGATTTCATCATTCTTGTCATGAGTGTCCTTGACACCTCCAACTCCCAGTATCCGAAACTCCGAAATGGAGATTAAGTCGTGGTTTTGCATTTCGCGATTTCATCATTCTTGTCGTGAGTGTCCTTGACACCTCAAACTCCCGGTAACCGAAACTCTGAAATGGAGATTAAGTTGTGGTTTCGCATTTCGCGATTTTCTACCGTGAGTTGCTTCCTTGACTCCTGGAGTTTACGCTTATGATCTTTCCATGCGATCATCATTGCACTGTTGGTCTTGCCACTTTCTCTTGTTCTTCATCGTCAAGCTAAGCTTGCCATCAATGAAAAACAAATATGATGCCTTTTGTCTTCCCATAATAAATATTCCAACAATTGTTTCGGCAATTTAAAGTTTGAAATTAATGGCAAAACTAAGTCCTATGCAAACTGTGTAAACTGCCCTGTGCAAACTGTAAGCCCTGCCAACATCTATCATGGTTTGGGTTGGTCTTAACTAGTTGATTTGGAGCTTTTGCATAGTGTCAAAAGGAGTTACATTAATTGTTTCACCCAAATCAATGAGTGTGTTTGGTAAATAAATACCATTAATTTCAATAGTGACTACTGGGTTTCCAGGGTCATTATATTTGTATGACATTTCAGAAATAAATTTAGATAATTGTCCCACCACCTGAACAAGGGGAGGTTCCTTCTTCTTCCTTCCTGGTTTCTTAAGGAAAATATCCCTTGTGATTTTGGCATATATGGGGATATCCTTAATGGCTTGCAACAAAGGTATTTTTATACATACATTTCGTAATTCATCCTCTATATCTTTGTGCAAGGGTGGGTCAGGTTTCTTTACTAATAGTCTTTCGAGGTAGGGTGCAAGATTAACTTATTTAGGTACTCATATAGACTGAGAAGTGATTGGAATAGGAGGGGAAGTCTCTTCTTCTGCAGGGGTGGTTTGAGTGTTTTCTTCCTCAGAATGATTATCATTTTCTTCCTGAATTATTACCGCAGGATTTGATTGATTTACAGCTTTCCCTGATCGTAGTTGAATTTCATAGGTGGGAAAGGTTTGAACTTCTGTATTTTGCACAGGGTGGGAGGGTCGATTATTGGGGTTAGGGATTGGCTGGGAAGGGATTTTTTTTGGTCTCGTACGGTTGTGGGAAGCTTGTTTTTATGGTTGTTGATTGGAATTTATAGGTGCTTTCTGCTGCTGGTTAGGGTTCAAGGGGGTTGTAAATTGCTATTGTATAGGAGGTGGGAGTAAATCTTGCATATGTGGTGGGTTGAATCCAGGTAGTAATTGGGAAATGTTTGCAGGATACTCTAGATATGTAGGGTAAGAGGGATTTCCATACACGGCCCCCCTCCAACCTTGTTGCCAAGGTTGAGTTTGAGCTTGTTGAGGTGTCCATTATGGATAGGCCATTGGGGATGGAATACATTGTTGTTGTTTATACTGTGCATTAGGGTCATAAAATGCATTGGGGTTTTGTGCTCTCCAAGGTCTTCTGGAAGGGTATGATTTTTCTTGTGGGACTCCTCCTCCCCTATACATGGTTTGTAGTTCAAGAAAAGTTGGACACTCATATGTGGGGTGATCTAGTGTACACAGACCACATATTTCTATGACATTTAATGGACATTCTTTCTCACCATTCCTCTTTCGGAATCTAGGACAGAAGATTGCTAAAACAATCTCTTATTCTTGTTTCTTTTTCAGTTTTAGGGTATCTAATTGGTTACTGATTGTGCTCAAGATGTTTATTTTAAAGTTTTCTAATAAGTTTCCTAACTCAATTCTGGTGATAGTTCCTGAGCTTTATCTTGTATTTCTGCTAAAAGAATCTCTTGGTGCTTTTCTTGTTTTAGCTTGTCCTCTTGAGTATATTCTACAGTAATCTGCAAACTCTACAAAAGGATTTTGGTGCACATCTCCTGAACTTAAAAAATTTAAAACTTCTATGCAGTCACCTCTAATACCCTTCAAAAATATGGTTCTTACTACAATTGGGTTTGTGGTGAATAATTTTGATTTCTGGTAGTTGTATAAGAACCTTTCTAAGTAGTCTTCAGGGCTTTCATCTTGTATTTGCTGCAATTTAAAAATGTCATTTTTAGCATTATCCTTACAATAGTCTTGGTATTTTCGTAAAAATGTGTCTTTCATCTGATCCCAAGAGAGGATTGTATTTTCTCCTAAGCTCATGAACCATCTTAAGGATGAATCTTTCATTGTAGTAGGAAAGAGCTTAAGTTTTTGGGCATCATCTGAGTAGTTATAGCTTCTACAAAATATGTCAAAATCGAATAAAAATAAATCTAGATCTTCAGTTGGCATACCTCTGAAAGTGGGTAATGATGATAGTGGGATATTCCTCATGCTGATGTTTCTGGAAATATCGAAGATTGGAAACCCGAAGGCCTCAGTTTCAGTGGTTGCATTTCCTTCTTCTTCTACCATTCCACTGATAGATGGTTCAGAAACTAGATTTTGTGAGTCTCCTGAATGTTCAATAGATTCACGTTCTCCCCGCCCCAATGTTGATTCTTCCATTTTAGGTTCTTCTTATGGAGCCTTGTTGGCTCCCCTTGAAATTTCTCCAGGTGGAATTTTTCCTGCACCAGTGTCAGCTGGATTAGTGCGAGGGTTGTTTTTGAATCTTTAGAGCTTACAAATATACCCTTATTATCTCTATATCTATGCATCAAATGGAAATTTGATTCTTAACTGAATTGAAATCCTAATTCTATCTAGAAGGTAAGAAGGCAACATGGCTTCAGAGAACCCCACTCTAGTGGCCGTGTGGCTCTTCACGCATGTCTTAAACGTTTTACCCTCCTCCCTCAAGTAGCCTTTAAAATCATTCAAAAACTGTGCAAATAATCTAAGCTAAAAATCACTTCCTACCGTTTGCAACTCCCCGACAGCGGTGCCAAAATGTTGTGCTACTTTAATGTTTAGTATAATTCACTCACTAATTATCAATCCAAGATTCGTAATCAACAGAGTTACAAGACACCAGTAAGAAAGTTAATTCTAATGTCATGTGTATAGAACTATTCTAGATTAAGCATGATGGAAATAAGACAAACTAGCAAATCAAAACACACTTTGGTTGTCTTTCACAGAGAGGCTATCTACTCCATTATGGAACATGCAAGTATGAGATGGAGTTTGTTTTGACAGATCAACTATGTTATCTGACCCATAAAACTAACTATGCAATCAAACTTCTGAAAGGGAAATCACACATCAATCATCAAGACATAGCATGGGTAGTTCAATAGTCAATATACTGAGTATGTTGTGGTTTACAATGTCTTGTTGTAAACTTCACTAGTTCTCCTCCAAATATGTCTGACTACCGCTGCCAACATTTATGTCCATGAAACAAAATCAACTTCATAAAAATAGAAACAAAACATATGCAAAACAGAGTAAGTAAAGATCTCCAAACAATCATATGATCGAAATCCTAGTCTAAACTATACTACTATCATCTGAAAGAATTAAGATTCATCTAATCTAACATCTATACTATTGAAATCAACTACTAACACTAATCTATAAGGATGCTGACCTTTGCTGGGTGGTGGGCCCTTGCTTCTTCAACAGGTCAATGACTGGAGTCTATAGTAAGCTTTCTTTCAATCCACACATTCCTCTTACTTAAATTTCAAAACATAGAATTAAACTATGCTAACAACTCAACTCACATTCATTCATAAATGATCAAGACCTGGAAATAATTGAAATCCTTCTATTAAAATTCAACTTAGAATGTGTTCTACAATATGTAACGCTGCTTCACATATTGTGTTATGCTAATTCTCTACTACCTCCACCATCCTTGCCATGACTATTTAAATAGTCTTAGTTGTGAAACACAAGGAGGTGAAATCTTTAGCAAATCAGTCAATTGTCAAATTTATATATTCGGTTACATATTTTAAGCTTCATTCTCATGACATGAAGTGTATGAGGATGAAGCAATAGACAAACAAGCTTATCATAACCTTGCTAGAGATTTAATGATTCAACAAACATCCAACAATTATTTTTAGTACAATCTGGAGCTAAACTTGGTATATTATGCTTCCTATATCGGTACCAGATCGTGACAGGTGAGATTCAGTAAATGGTACCAGATTCGAACAGTGCACAAGTGGTTGTTACCGGATTGTGACAATCTGCGGCCATTGGTACTAGATCCCGACATGTGATATTCGATACCGGATCTGAATGGAAGGTGCGCTTTTTACCAGATTCGGACAGTGGCAATCTGGTGCATAAGTATTGGATGACTGAGATGGTATAGAAAGGCTAGACTCATCTAGAGGTCAAAGGTTATACATGGAAAATTGAAAAATTAGTACATGAAACATTTAGTCTCCTATCTCAATAAACCAAAAAAATTCATGAATTAATTATACTTTACCTTATGACCTCATCAATGGCTAATGGTAGTGTTCTTTGTCATTTATCCAAGCTTAGGTAAGCCAAAAAGGTATAGATGAGGAGTATAATAGGGTAGTGGGGATGTCAATTTAGAGGCTCAACAGTAACTATAGAAGGTTGGAAGGTTCTCCTCTGCAGTTATATCTCCCTCACCTATGAACTTGGGAAATTGTTTAAGGTAGCCATCAGCTGGGAGAGCACTCAGAGGCTGAGGCTGAACAAGAGGGGCGTACCTAGAATCCACTATAACATCCATTGTATTTATGGGGGGTTTAGCACCTTCCATTGGGATGTGAACTACAGGAGAACCTGGAGAGGATGGAGTTTGGATAGGTGAAACTGGGGCAGTGCTTCTAGGAGAGAAAGGAAAAGGCTGAGCGTTGGGAGATAAAGATAAGGGGTTAGAGGGAACATAGGTTTCCCCCTCTGTAACTGCAAAAAATCTAATAGGAGGAGGAGTAGTAAAGTCTGGAGTAGGAAATTCTTCTAAGGTCCTGTGTCTAAACCAATTCACAACTCTAGGGGAGACATGGGTGTCAAATCTTTCTCCTTCCAAACCAAGACTAGGAGGGGAGAAATCAACAAGGAAACTCCTGAAATTTAAACTTCTAGAAACTCCAACAGTTTCTATAATAGGAGAATTAGAGACAGTTATGGGAGCTTGTAAGGAGGTATTATGGAAATTATTAGAATAACTTGGTATAGCAGTGGAGGTACCTTTTTGAGCAGTCTTTCCCTTTCTGATAATTTTTTCTGGTTCAGCTTCAGGTGTTTCTAGAGGCAGTATTGGAGTGGACCTCATGTGTCTGCCTTTAGGAGCCAGAACTAAACAGTGGAGTCAAAAAAATGGAGTCTCCAAGTGCAAGTTGCAATCTTCAATGATTATGATATCTGATGCACCTTCAGAATCAAAAGCTTCTTTGTCGTTTTATCCCAGGGAAATGTTGGTTTTGGAGCTTGATTATCTTCCTGATTCAAAGGTCCTTGATTTCACCCATGTTTATAACCCATGAAGATTTTACACCCCAGAAGTATGTACAATATTCCAAACTAGGGAGTGAAGAGGGGGGGGTACCCCCTCTGCGGGGTCCAGGGGGGCTATCCCCCCGAAGGAAAAATTGCCTTGTAAATGTATATTGTAATTTCATTGTAAATATGGACTGTTCATTATAAGGTCACAGATATAACGATAGAAATTATGTTAGGGTTTTGTTTGCCTAGAAGGAAACCCTCTGTTATGAGGGAAATGTATTGCGGCTATGCATTACGATGAGTATTGTATTCTGAGAGAGGATACCGTGAGAGAAAGAAGAGGAAGTTGCAATGATTTTTGTTGTAGGTTGTATCCCTTCATTTGCTGGATAATAATAAAGGAAGGATTTGGAAATTTCTCTGGTGGACGTAGCCCACACTGGGTGAACCATGTAAATTTGTGTCTCTATTGTATTGTGTATCTTCTGTGTTTTGTTTCTTCATTTGTTTTATTTTATTGCTCCACGGTCATGTTTTTCTAACAACTGGTATCAGAGAGAAAGGTAACTCGCAAGAAAAGAGGGTTCCTGGTTCGAGTGGCAGAAATGTCGGAAGATGGAAAGTTTAGGTTCGATAAATTTAATGGCCAAAACTATCAATTATGGAATATGCATATGGAAGATTTTTTATATCAGAAGGATCTATTCCTACCATTGGGCTGAGTAGCAAAGAATTCAACGGTCATGAAGGATGAAGAATGGGAGATTCTTAATAGAAAGGCTCTAGGAATGATACGGCTGAGCTTGGCAGCATCGGTGGCTTTCAATATTTTGAAAGAAAATACAACGAAGGATCTGATGGACGCGTTGGCTAAACTGTATGAAAAAACCTCGGCATCTAATAAGGTATTTCTAATGAAGATATCATTTAATATGAAGATGTCAGAAGGTGGGTCTATTGAAGATCATTTAAATGAATTTAATACGGTTACTAATCAACTATGTTCTATAAAAGTGGACTTTGATGATGAGGTTAGGGCTCTTCTAATATTGTGCTCATTGCTAGAAAGTTGGAATGGCTTGGCCATGGCTGTAAGTAACTCTGTCTCTGGTTCAAATACTTTAAAATTTGATGATGTTGTTGTTGTTACCCTTAGTGAGGAAATGCGATGGAAAAGCACAGGTGAGACATCAGGTAATGCATTGAACATGGAGAATATGGGAAGACAAAAAGATAGAGGAAAGGGCTCAAGGAACTACGGGAATTCTAGGAAGGGAAGAGTCAAATCCAGACTTGGAAAGATAGAGTGTTGGAATTATGGGAAGAAAGTACATATGAAGAAAGACTGCAGAGCTCCAAAGAAACAAAGAGATGGACAACAGGAGAGAAATCAGGAAGCAAATGTAACAGGTGATGTGTTACAAGATAATTTGATTCTTTCTGTAGATAATATATTTGAGTCTTGGGTAGTAGATTCAGGGGATTCATTTCATGCCACACCCCATAGGAAACATTTTCTAGATTATGTTCAAGGTGATTTTGGACAGGTTCATTTGGGTGATGATGCACCATGCAAAATTGTTGGAATGGGAAAGGTAAAAATAAAGAAATGCAATGGAAACCAATGGTTGTTGAAAGAGGTAAGACATGTTCTAGATTTAAGGAAAAATCTGATTTCAACAGGGCAGTTGGCAAGTGAAGGTTGTGTATCCATAGTTACAGATAAGACATGGAAGGTCATCAAAGGATCATTGATGATAACAAAAGGAGAGAAGGTAGGTACATTTTATTTATGTACTGGTAATATTGACTCTTCTATCTCTTTAGATTCTACAGGAGTGGATACAGCACTGTGGAATCATAGGCTAGGACAAATGAGTGAGAAGGGTATGCAGATACTTCACAAAAGAAATTTGTTTCTAGATCTTAAACAAATTGATTTGGACTTCTGTGAGTATTATGTTTATGGAAAACATAAGAGAGTCATATTTCTTAGAGTCGGAAAATAAAATAAGAATGAAAGGTTAGAGCTTGTGCATACAGATGTATGGGGACCATCTTAGGTATCATCTCTTGGTGGTTCTCGTTATTATGTTACTTTTATTGATGATAAAATTAGAAAAAATTGGGTTTATTGCATTCAACAAAAATATGATGTTTTTGATACTTTTAAGAAATGGAAAGCTTTAGTTGAGAATGAGACATGAAAAAGTTGGAAGTATCTCAGATCAGATAATGGAGGTGAGTATTGCAGCAAGGAGTTTGATGATTACTGTTCATACCATGGGATTTGTAGAGAGAAGACAGTTCCAAGAACACCACAAGAAAATGGTGTGTCAGAAAGGATGAACAGGACAATCATGGAGTGTGCAAGAAGTATGAGATTGCATGCCGGCTTTCCCTTACATCTCTGGGCAGATGATGTAGATACTGTTGTTTACTTAATAAACAAAGGACCTTCAAGCTCTTTGGATGGTAGAATTCTAGAGGAGGAATGGACAGGAAAAAAGGTAAACTATTCTTTTTTGAAATCTTTCGGTTGTGAATCATTTGTCCATATTGATAAAGAAAATAGAACAAAGCTTGAGTCTAAATCCAAGAAGTGTACCTTTATTGGATACGGTGATAATGATTTTGGTTATCGATTATGGGATTATGAAAATAAAAAAATCATTAGGAGTAGAGATGTCATATTCAATGAGAAGGTCATGTACAAAGATCAATTGCAGGTAAAGAAACAGGAAGAAGAAAAACAAGAATACACAGTGCTTGATGAGATCACTGAAAAAAGAAATTCCAAAGGAACCTAAAAAATCAAAATGTACAACAACAGGAGAAACGGGTACCTCAAACACCTGCAAGTGTTGTTAGAAGATCTACTAGGTTAAGTATACCCCCTGAACGATACTCTCCTTCATTGTATTATTTATTGTTGACTGATTCTAGTGAACCAGAATGTTATGAAGAGGAAATGCAGGTAGACACCAAAAAGAAGTGGGAGAAAGGAATGAAAGAGGAAATGGATTCCTTGGCAAATAACAAGACTTGGGACTTGGTTCAGTTTCCTGCAGGAAAAAGAGCATTGCAGAATAAATGGGTTTACAAGTTGAAGGAAGAAGATGGAGGAGAAAAGCACTACAAGGCTAGACTTGTTGTAAAGGGGTTTGCACAAAAGAAAGGTATAGATTTTGATGAAATATTTTCTCCTGTTGTTAAAATGACTTCAATTAGGACTATTTTAAGTCTTGTGGCAGTAGAATATTTTCATCTTGGACAGTTAGATGTAAAAACAACTTTTCTCCATGGGGATTTGGAGGAAGAGATTTATATGAAGCAGCCACAGGGGTATGAGGTCAAAGGGAAGGAGAATTTGGTATGCAGGTTGAAGAAGATCTTGTATGGCCTAAAGAAATCTCCAAGGCAATGGTATTTGAAGTTTGACAGGTTTATGACAGAACAGGGTTATAGTGGATGTCATTCCGATCACTGTGTTTATTTTAAAAGCCTAGGAAATGGAAGTTATATTATCTTGCTATTGTATGTAGATGACATGCTTGTTGTAGGGTCTATTATGCAATATATAAATATGCTCAAGAATAAATTAGCCAATTCATTTGCGATGAAGGATTTGGGTGCTGCAAAGAAAATCCTTGGCATGAGAATAACAAGAGATAGAAAAAATCACAAATTGACATCGTCTCAGGGTGAGTACACAGAGAAGGTGTTGGAGAGGTTTAGAATGCATAATACAAAACCAGTTAGTACACCTTTGGCCATCCATTTCAAATTAACTAATGAAATGTGTCCCAAGACACAGGAGGAGATATAATACATGTCCAGGGTCCCTTATTCATCAGCAGTTGGCAGCTTGATGTATGCAATGGTTTGCACAAGACCAAATATTGCACATGCAGTGGGAGTTGTGAGAAGGTATATCAATAATCCAGGTAAATAACATTGGGAGGCAGTAAAGTGGATTCTCAGGCATTTGAGAGGTACTGTTACTCATGCATTACGTTTTGGAGGTTCAGACACTTTTCTACAGGGATATGTTTATTCAGATATGGTAGGTGATAAAGACAGCAGGAGGAGCACCACAGGGTATGTTTTTACTATAGGTGGAATAGCAGTAAGTTGGATTTTGAAACTACAAAAGGTTGTTGCACTTTCAACAATAGAGGTAGAGTATGTTGCTGCTACATAGGCTAGTAAAGACATGATTTAGTTACAAAGGTTTATGGAGGAATTGGGAAAGAAGAAGGAGAATAGCAGGTTGTACTATGACAGTGAGAGTGAAATTCATCTTGCAAAGAACTCAACCTTCCATTCAAAGACTAATCATATAAATTTGAGGTACCACTTCATATGATCCACCTTGGAAGATGGACATTTGAATTTGGAAAAGATACACACTAGATAGAATCATGCAGACATGTTAACAAAGGGAGTAACCAGAGAGAAACTGAGTTCCTGCTCAGTTTCAATTGGTCTTCAAGAATGAATATGAATATGAGAAATTTTCTAGGTCCAAGAAGGTTCAGATTCCAACATATACAACATCGGTGGATTTGTTGAGATCAGTCTCCAAGTGGGGCATTGTTGGTTGTGGATCCTTATTATCTTCTTGATTCAGAGATCCTTGCTTTCGGCCATGTTTATAACCCATGAATACTTTACACCCTAGAAGTATGTACACTCTTCCACACAGGGGAGTGCAGAGGGGGGGTACCCCCTCTGTGGGGTCTGGGGGGCTTTCCCCCTGGATGGGGGGTTTGGGGGCGAAGCCCCAGAAGGAAAAATTGCCTTGTAAATGTATATTGTAATTTCATTGTAAATATAGACCATTCATTATAAGGTCGCAGATCTAACGGTAGAAATTATGTTAGAGTTTTTTTCCCTAGAAGGAAACCCTCTGTTATGAGGAAAATTTATTGGGGCTATGCATTATGGTGAGTATTGTATTCTGAGAGAGGAGACTGTGAGATAAAGAAGAGGAAGTTACAGTGGGTTTCATTGTAGGTTGTATACCTTCATTTGTTGGATAATAATAAAGGAAGTACCTGGAAATTTCTCTGGTGGATGTAGCCCACACTGGGTGAACCACGTAAATTTGTGTCTCTATTGTATTGTGTATCTTATGTGTTTTGTTTCCAAATTTGTTTTATTTTATTGCTCCGCGGTCCATTTTTTCTAACAGGAAATGTCTTCAATTCGTTCCCCCAAAAAACTGCCAGAAATGTTATCACTAGAAGTCACCTTCAGATTGCATAGAAGGTAAGGCCAGTACCCATCAGTTTATGTGAGTGTAATTGAGTTTTAATAGGTTGAATGGAGAAGACTCAATGATAATAATGTTCTAACTCACAAACCTGGACTAGCATGCACAGGCAATTGAGGTCTGGAATCAAATTCAGTCAATAAGTTGGAGTAAAGGTGAGTAGAAGGAAGAATTTGGTGAGAAACATGTAGAGGGATGCTATGGACATCATCTATTCAAGTAGCCTAAGGAGGAAAAATTCAAACATAAGATCCTCTTGGATTCAAATTTCAAAGAAACTGAGAGAAATTATAACAACACTATAATCAAACATTCATCATAATATAGTTACAACAATTCATGTGAATCAATCATTCATGAAATCTTTCAGTATCAGAGGAGAATAAGATGGGGTAAGAAAACTAACTTAGATTAATCCATATGTCTCAAATCAAGTACATAACCAGAGAACCAATGTTTTTCATCAAAATATTACAATAGCAGGGAGCCTAGCTCAACCATTCGACCTTAATAAAATACTAAAACTACCTATATATACTCAGAAATGTTGCAACCACCGGGGGCGTGATCAAACCTCTGCATTTAAATATTTCAGTCGGTGCCTGCTCTGTCAGACTATGAAGGCCTTCTTATGTCAGACACTATCTTGCCTAAGTTATGTGTTTTGCAGGAAAATCCATCCAGAAGGAAACTTTGGATTGCCAATATGCACTCACGGTCATCTTCAGCCTTCTTTCCATTTATGGGTTGAGATGAGGTTTCAACCACCTTCCCCATTTCCATTAAATATATTCATCGGGATTAGGATGAGGCCTGATGCCCATGAATGTTCCAGGCGGTGCCCACAACTTCTTTGAGTCAATCTCAACGCCTCAAGGCCATGCAGATCTTCTTATGTGACCAATACGGGCGCTTTCGGCCTTTGGCGCAACTCCTCTCCATCACTCCATATTTCATGCAACCTTGGGCCATGACCAGGGGCTCATATCCAAAGGCGCTTCGAGATTTCATTTTTCGGGAGTCTCCACTCCACTTGATTCCAAATATCTCGATGCCCAAAATTGCGAAATGGCCTTATTTAGATGGACGATCAGACTCACTTTGAATTTGATGGCCATGATTGCTTCTCGAAAACCCTAGTCACCAGCTGCTCAATAGACACTTACCCTTCTTTATGGCCCCACTTTCCATATGACCACGAGCTATGATCATGGGCCTAATTCCTGGGCACTTCATGATTTCAGAGTTTGCAAACTTGCATCATGCTCCATGCTAAAACCTCTAATTCATGAAATTGCGACTTCTCGGATCTGGTGCCACATGTCCCTCTAAATCAGAAGGCTCCTACTGATTTCAAGTTTCGGGAGTTTATACCTTTAACGAATAAATTTAACGATATTTCGAGCTCTCAATTCCCATGATTATTTTCCACCGTTGATCTCTTCTAATGAGATCTATGGCCTAGATTAAATATTTGCTTGACCCTTTGACTCCAGTATTTTCCTCTGGCGCAAAACTTCACACATCTTTTAACCTTCTGAAAGAATGCATGTCATCGATCGATTCGCTTGATGGATCTCTGTCGTTGAAAGATTACAACTGCCTTATGATTGTGCTTCAAAACTGAAACAGACTATTAGGAAAGTTGTGCTTTGTGTTCATGGTCGTGACCTACATGATCGAGGTTTCAGATGACTGGATGTGGTCTAGGAAAATAGGGAGACCAGGGAAAAATTACAGACTTAGGTAGAAACCAAAAATCCACAGGACTATGACAATTTTATGTGATAACACTCCCTTTTACACCATATCCATGATATAGTAATATATGATCTAGATATGATTTGACCTATAATAGACTACAAGGTTCTCTAATGACTTCATGCAACTCTGGTTGTCACACCAAATGTAGGTCGCCTCCAGTCCAAGACCAAATATCCCAAACAATAGTTCTTGAAGCCACACTACTACTGCACATGCTATGAAATACTCAACTTCAACTATACTGAGTGCCACACATGACCGCTTCCTGCATCCGATGGAGCCTCTTACTCCTTACTGTAGTACCCAACTCCCTTTGGAACTAACCATCCAACCCCCTCTCGAGAATTGAATATCAACTGAATCTTCAACATACTAACTTCATCACTTTTCCTTGAGAACAAATCTTGTCATCCACTTCTTATATGTATTACCTACAAGTCAAATTCAGTCCAATATTCTGCAATTTTCGAAGCCACACTACTTCACGACTTGCTACACATGATACCACATACTCAAATTCATCCATAATGAGGGCCACACATGATTTCTTCTTGCATCCAACGAAGCCTCTTACTCCTTACTCTAGTACCCAACTCTCTCTAGAATTGACTGTCCAACTCCCTCTCGGGCACTAAATATCAACTGAATATTCAACCTGCTAACTTCATCACTTGTCCTCTAGAAAAAGTCTCTTCATCCTCTTCTTGTAGGTATTACCTACAATTCAAATTCAATCCAATATTCTGCAATTTTTGAAGCCACATTGCTTCACGACTTGTTGCAGATGCTGACACATACTCAGCTTCAGTCATACTGAGTGCCACACATGACTACCTGCTGCATCTGATGAAGACTCCTACTCCTTATTGTAGTACCCAACTCCCCATGGAACTAACTTTTCATCTCCCTCTCGAGAAAAAAATATGAATTGTATCTTCAACCTGTTCACTTCATCACTTGTCCTCTAGAACAAGTCTCGTCATCCTCTTCTTGTAGGTCTTACCTACAAGTCAAATTCATTCCAATATTAAAAAAAAATTGAGGCCACACTACCTCACGACTTACTACACATGCTCTACCTTAGTCATACTGAGTACTACACACAATTGTTTCTTGTTTCTCCATGAAACCATACTGGAGCCTAGACTGAAGCAATATGTCGAAGTACTCTTTTGATCAGGAATACTTCTGACCCAATCTGAATCTGAATATCCATATAACTCTAACTCATGGTCTTTCACATACCTGATAAAATTATCCAATATACCCTTAAGTTACTTGATCACATGTTTTTTTGTGAGCAAATGAACCTACCTGGGTTACTCCATATATTAACTCAGGGTGTCCGTAGCAAAACATATATCCAGTCTTGTGTTTTTCAAGTTGATCAATGAACCCACCATATCCTTGTATTAAGTAACATCCACGGTATTTTAAGTTGTATCCTGCATCAACTTGAGATTTGATACCATAGGTGTAGCCATTTTTTAATACTCTTATTTCCCCCAGTTTGTAAATATATAACTATAACTAGCCAAGAGACTATGGCAGACTAGATATGTGTGAATGTTGGGTTTGATGAACCTTTTTATATAAAAGGTCAATGTATGTATTTTCTATTATTAATAGAAAATGGGAAAGTGTTGCATAACTGCTAAAAGGGGGGTTTTCCAAGATAGACGGTGGATTCTATGAGAGAGAGGGTGAGGGGAACTAGAAATAGTTGAGGCAACCGCTCCACCAAACCAGTACCTTACTGGATTTATGAATTAGACTTAGAATATTCCTCTAACCCAGAAATGAATTACCAATCAGATTGGTAGCTGGAAGAGTCCTCCTCAAGAGTTAATGAGGAGATGGGGCAGAGTACCCATATGCAAGACTTTCAGACATGACCATGAGCTGGGGATTCAGACCGAAGAAACATTGTTGAGGAAGGAAATAAAAGAGGTAATTCATGGGAAAAGACACGGGGAGAGAGAGAGAGAGAGATATATGAAGATATAAATGTTGAAAGACCAATGTCGAGAAGAGAAAAGATCACTTGCAACTCTCTGGTTCGAGGAAGAACTGGGAAATGAGATCGTTTTGGTGACAAGAATTTGTTGGAATTTTTTTCATTTTCAAGCTGGTAAATAGGGCTAATGAGTGACTCTAGAGGTTATCGTCTAGACCTCATTTCTTCGTACATAGAAAACTTGTTTCCAATATCTCATGGGAGGAGGAGAGTAACCTCTGTCCTTGACTATCATTGAGTAAGAATAAAATGTCTCTCTCGGATCATCTTGGTCTAGCTCATGGGTGGCCAATGGTAAATTCATTCATGAGTGGTTTTGTCTATGGTTTGGTGGAAATAAGAACCTATTTCAGCAATTTCTTCACAAACTCTGGTTTTCTGATAAGTATTTTCATACTTTGTGTGTTGAAATGGGAATGATGCATGAATATATTTATATATTTATGGCTGAGTTTTGTATTGAATGATTAAGGTAGAAATGTGAATTTCCTCTCTTTGCACCCATGATTTGAAGGGTCTTATGTTTACTTCAGTTGAGCATATAGATAACTATGGGATGTAATCGTGCAAGAGTTTCGAGGAAGGGTTTACTGGAATTCTTAAGTCCTACCGACCTCTAGATTCTACCTTCGTGGGAATAATAAGTTCAAACCCAATGGAAGGAGGGAACCTCCTTCATACCTTTCACCCATATGATAGAGGGCTCATGCCCATGTCCTTAACCAATTCACAGCTAAGATATTAGCGCGTATCCCACCAGAGTTTTCAAAGGACCCTTGTGACCAAGGTCTAGGAACCCTTCACTAGGTCCCAAATGGAGGTAATCCTTTCTGGCTTAAGAACTCTGGGAGTTCAGATATCCGAATTGTTTTGACCTTACCATTTGTAAACCAACTAAAGGAAATTTATTTTTATGGTTACCCATGAGGTCGAACGACTCCTGGAAGTTTCCCTAACCATGGAAGATAGGCCTACCCCACCGTTAAACCTTGATCCTCTCATCAATCACGAAGTAACATGAGCCATAGATATGAGGGAATTTAGGATTCCTTTTATCCATTGTATCTATTTTGAGGTAACTTCGGTGAAGTCCTACCTCAGGATAATAGGGATGTTAAATAACCCAAATCCCTGAACGTCGAAGTTAGAAAGTGATATAATCCACGGATCTGGGGAGTCCATTAAGAAACCCTTTTATTCGTTCGATTAACCAGTAGAGGGACCCACGTATGATACTTCAACAGAGTCCTACTTTGGGAGAGTGGAGTAGTCATAATGTAGCATCCACGACCACCCAGGCTGGGCCACGATACATAAGAGAACACGTTCCTTCTCTCTGCGGAACATATTGTAACATACCCAACATCCAACTGAGCTATGTCACATGAATTTTTCCAACTGTATGCAATTAAAATGTATATACACACAGAGCTATTGCAGAAACATATACATAAAACGTAAACATACAAATACATCTGTAAATGCATGGATTCACACGGAAATAATAGTAAACATATACATGTAGCATATGCGAGAAATACCCATAAATATAAAGACAGATATAACCACACATAAGATAAAACCATAAAAATACACATGTAAATGACAATGCATCATGTAATTTTATCACACCGTTAACACTTATCTTGGTAAGAATATCACCAACTGTGTGAAGACCTTCCACGAACCTACCATCCTTAGACCACACTATTTATCACTCTTAACAGTGAGTCACCCCTAAGCTGGGACTAAACGCCACCTAGGTAAAGGGATTCCTAACCAAGCTAAAGGCTCATACACAACAGGAAAGACTCTGTCACAGGTGCCAAATCAAAATAATACCCTACAGTCCCTCATTCCCCACATGTATGTCCCACCCAGGAAGTGTGCCCCTTCTCTGCTCAACAGTCCTTCGGCTGCTCCACTTCCTTTCCAGGCTTTAGAAACAGGACAGACAGGAAGTCTTAGAGCCCTATAGTTGTAGTTTAGCACCTTCAGGAAATCAATTCCCATAAATTATCTCACCCAGAGAATTGCTCACGGGCCTGAAAATGCGCTTCTTCAATATCCCATAGGCCTGACAACCAGATTCTTCATTCCATCTCCCAAGCTAACCGGATACACAAATGAGCTATGGATACAAGCTACAGGTACAATGACATGAAATTATGAAGAATAATTGACTGCATGAGTTAAATGGTCATGGAATCATGGTTGAATGATGTAAGGAATGATGGATGAATGATGGAAAATAAAATAAGTCCAAACAATATGTATGCATGTCCCCAACTTGACACTTGTCATGTTGGGAGCTACTTTGGTCCACTTGTCCCCAACTTTGGAACTTAGGATAAAATAATGACTGTTAATGATGTAAACCTATATGTTGCCTTCAGAGGGGTCAGTGGCCTGAGTTCCTGAAGAAGGAAGGGAGAAGAACTTTTCCTGAGAAAAGAAGTTGCATTTTCCTTTGTAAAAACCCTATAAAAAAGGAAGTTCACAGGCTTCTATATAGGCAGGGTGCGAGAATGCTTGATTCTCGCAGGTTGCACCATAGCTGGGTTGCGAGAGGTTCGCAGGTTTCTCTATAAGAAGGGTGCGAGAATCCTCATATGTGGGAAAAACGAGCGTTTTCTCAAATCTTCTAGAAGGAGAAACTTCCATGGTGAGGTGGCATCCGAATGGTTTGGATCTTACTCTCTTTCATGATTTAGTGGGATCATCCTAACCTCCTCACCTTATCCTCTTCAACTTATAAAAGAAGAGGAGCTCTCATGGAGAAGGGCTAAGTTGGATTTGGCTTGGAATTATTAGCTTGGTTGGAGTGTCTTTAAGTTTTGCCTTCGTCAAGATAGATTGCGAGTATTATCAGATATCTTCTCTCAGAATTCTTGGAATGGAAGTGTGTGGGGAATGAAGGATAGTTGGAAGGGAACTTATGACATCAAGGCCATGGTTGTAATCTATCTTTCACATTTAATATGATTCTTTCGTATAAATCTTGTTGTGTTTTATTGTATGATTCCTTGATCACATACATAGGTTTATGTTGAGTTTATGCTATTACTATCACTTTCGTTGGTTGTGTTCTTTTGCAGGACCATCATTGTATTAGTTTTGGAATGGAGCTAAGATGACAATAGTGAGAGGAAGTGATGTTTAAATGGTATGTCACCTATCCCTCTTTAGTTAGTAAATTCAATATCTAAAACTTAAGGAAAGTGTCATGTTCTGGTGTGTTTTGTTCTAGATCTAGGTGGATCTAAGGAGATCAGTTAGTGTCCGAACCTACCGATTTTTCTGATAAAAAAATTGGCGACCATACTAGGGAACAGATTGTTTTATAGTTAGTCTAGTTTCCCTTCCTTTGATTACTTGTTTTTTGGTTTCTGAGTCTATGGGACATCCATCCAGACTCTCTAGATCTAGAATTTCACTTAGATTCCCTGTCCTTTTTCAAAATTTTCTTTGATTACAGACATTCTCGCACTGTACCTCTCTATAGTCTACGAAAACCATTTATTTTCGCACACTGATGTTAGATCCATTGCAAACTTCTCGCACCCTACTAGTGTCTAGCCTGCAAGAATACCTAATTCTTTCACTGTACTCTACTACTAGGCTGTGAACTTGTTTGTAAACTTTTTTGGATTGGGTCTTGTCATCTTTTGATGACCCAGTTTTTCTTTGATTAGTTGGATTGAGATTTTGGACCCTATATTGATATGTTTATAGTCTGCTTGACATTATTTGAGTTTCTTTTAGCCATCTTTGCTTTGTTTGGTTTTGAAGGATTAGTCTCTTTCTTTGAGTGTCTTTCAATTACAAAGTGTGTGTTTTCTTTAGAATTGTTTAGGGAAAGATCAGGTTTCTTCTGAATAGTTCTCTTTAAAAGAAAAATTTTAGTTTGGGTTTCTTTGTTTTAACAAAGTTCATTATTTCTTTTAGTGAAATTTTTGAAACAAAAAGATTTAATTTCTTGCTTTATATTAGATTGGGGGCATCCTTGCATTTGAAGTACCATTGCATGATTCTTGGCATTTTTTGGTCTTAAATTATGAAAAATGTTCCCCCTCATGGCCAGGGGGGGCATGAATCATGCATTGGTGTATAGTCTTTTTTGCTCATTTCATGAGAATATTGATATTGATGAGTTTTAAGATTTTGGGACAATGTGCATCTGTGAATGATAAATGTTTTCTCCTTCTCGTAGCATAGT
The DNA here is from genome assembly GCA_009831015.1 of Picea engelmannii. Lineage (NCBI taxonomy): Eukaryota > Viridiplantae > Streptophyta > Pinopsida > Pinales > Pinaceae > Picea > Picea engelmannii. Next base: position 1,248,473 of record ML777286.1, on the reverse strand, counting down.
TTTCATCGAAATGAAAAGATTGCATCTTCATTTCTTTGCATAGATTTTGAGTCAGTCGAAACACCATATTGTCCACGCCATTTTCCTTTTGAGTAACAACAACCATAAAATAAAGCACTTATAAAAATTGATTAGACATTTTTATCTTTTCTAGTAGCAAACCTACATTAGATTAGTCGTAGGGATTTTGAATAGGTGTGAAAGATAACTTTCCAAAGCTACAAACAAACATAGTATCTTATGATAGGGAGAGTTAAATCCACTTACTACATTTTGTCCTAGGAATCCCTTCTCACACAAGGGTCAATCATGAGGTCGCATTGAGACTGACAGAGTTACTCACCCTGCTTTGTTGATCTTGGTGTAGAGATTACATGTATTATGGGGATTGTTTGAGAGGTATACCCAAAATGATGAGTGAAAGCCTTTCAAGTTGATTTCGGGGTAGATACCCTGCCCTTGTACGTGGATCGGACTTTCGACTATTTCCCTAGGCATCACTGTAGTGATTGGTAACCTTAGTGGCCTATCTCTTTAGGGTCTTTACAAAAGGTGACTGTGGAGGGGCAACTCTTCACAGTACCTGGAATCGACGTTGGCCAATCTCACTCGAGATCCTTGGAGGGTATACCCACGATTATGTGTGGGGGATTGCACCAGGGTGTAAGTCCATTAAGAAGGTTTTCAACGTAACTTTTCCACCCGCTCCATCTCAACCCCTTATTACATTGTTCCTGTGACATTGGATTTCGTCACCAACTAGTGTGTTCATTGTGAGAAGGTTTTGTTTGCTTGCTTGCTTACTATATTTTTAGTGTGTGTTGTTTGTTTTCCTTAGAGGACTCTAGATTGGATATTTATTTAATGGCGTCAGTTCCCAGAATGACCAATGAAGGAACCCCTGCTCCAGGGGAACCTTTTATTTTTCCTTCTTATGGAAACATTGGTCCTCCTCATATTGCTACTTTGAGCCTTCCAGGTCTCACAATTGGATT
>ML777286.1:1236568-1247428 GCA_009831015.1 Picea engelmannii | reverse complement strand
TTCTTCGCCTTCTTCGCTTGCAAGGTCTTCTTCCATTTCATCTTCTTCGCTGAGTGAAAGATATCAAGCTGGTACCTTGGTGGATAAGAAGAAGAAGAAATGAAGGAATAAGAAGAAGAAAAATAAGCAAGGATCCAAACTTCCAACCACTGTCAAACATGTTGGAAAACAACCAGTTACCGTTAATCATGCTGGGAGTGTTGATGATGTCAAGATCACCCAAACAACCCGTAAGCCCAAGTACCCTTGCAGGATTTGTAAGGGTAGCCATATACTTAAGGATTTCCCTGGTCTACTCAAGGTTATATAAGTATGGTCTATGCACCCTCTCCAACCCATATTATCAGCCTCTGAACAACATGTTGATGATCTCTCGTCAACTAGTCATGATACAGTTGGGAAGAAGAAAATTAGAGCCAAGTTCCTGTGTATTTTATGCAAAGGGAGTCGTCTAACTCATCTTTTCCCTCATATGGAAGAAGCCTCGAAATTACTGGAAGACATGAATGTTTCATAGCCTCAACTTCCAGTTGCTTATCACAAGCTTTCTCTCAACCCACCTGTATTTGATGGAATGATCAATTCGGTTCCCTCGTCGGTTAGTCTGGTTGATCAAGTGGTTAATCTGGTCATGTCCTTAATTGAACCAGTTGACAAAGTGGTTGATACGATCCCATCCTCGATCAATCCCACTCTCCCGTTAGAGAGTGAAACCCAAGAAATTGATCATTTTCCATCTATTGACCCCATTCTCCCATTGGCGAATGCAACCCAAGTGGTCGATCTGATCTCGTCATCAGTCGATCCTACTCTCCCACTAGAGAGTAAACCCGATACTGCCCATGTTTTTCTCGTTGATACAGAATCTACCATGCCGATGGATATTCCTCCTTCTCCCATGGAACCCCCTCCAAGTTATGAGGCCATCCATTTTGATTGGGGTGTGCTAACTGGACCTCGTCTTCCCTCTCACATTCCTTTCCATATTATAGTACAGGTTTTTGGTCGAGACGTTCCTCAGACACTGATAGATGAAGGTGCATCCGTTAGTATTTTTTCCTGTTTTTCTTGGCAAGCTTTGGGTTGTCCTCCGCTTGCACCGGTTACACAAAATCTGTTATTTTTTAACATAAGAACTAGTCAACCTTTAGGGACCCTTCCTCAGTTTCTTGTAACTTTGGGAGGGAAAATTGTCTTTGTTGATGTCATGGTAGTCCAAGATCCCTTGGATTTCTCTTTACTTCTTGGGAAGGATTATGTCTATGCCATGAAAGCTATTGTGTCCACTCTTTTTCGTGTGATACCTTTCCCTCACGATGGAAGAATTGTGACTGTTGATCAACTTTCATTCATTGACCCCGACTGGATTGCCTCCCTAAATGGTTCTTATATGCAGATGGTATCGCCCCCACCACAGGTCAACTATGTGGCATTGTTTCCCATGGTTTCAACTTAGAATGACTTAGATCTAGTAGTTGACATGGTGATATCTTCGATAGGGTTGTTATAAAATGATCTCTTTACTCATGTCGCGACCCTTGACATGGTGTCCTTCTAGAGTGTGTTTCTTCCTTCCAGTGAAGACCTCTTGGAAGCCATGACCGAGTTTTGTTCCTTGACATGGTGTCATTCCAGAGCATTGTCCTCTTGGAATCCATGATCAAGAAGAGAGACTCCGAGGATAGTTTTTGCATCTCTGAGGCAACCTCATTAAAAAATGAAACAAAGGTTTTTGAGCATGGTTTTCTGATTTCAAGCTCGTTAAAAAATGAAACCACTTACGAGGATAGTTTTTTCGTCTCTATGGAAACCTCGTTAAAAAATGAAATAGAGGTTACGAGCATAGTTTTTCTCATGTGTCAATCTCATTAACAAATGAAACAACTTCTCCCTCTCTCTTTGGGTCAAGTTCTACGTCTAGTATTTGAAGCTTCATTTCATTCATCTTTGCAGTTGGATGAAACGAAGCTTGGGGCACATTGCTTATAGCCTCTGGACTTCATGCTGAAGTTAGAGCCACTAGCTTCTTAAGCTGGAGGCTAAGTACCAACCATGTGTTGGGAAGTCACAAGCATAGTTGTCTATGGTTCAAGCTTGTGTAAAAATGAAACCACCTACCTCAAGCATAGTTTCCTGTTGTTCAATCTTGTGTAAAAATGAAACCAGGTCCAAGCATAGTTTTGTTTAGTTTTTAAGCTTGTGTAAAAATTAAAATCTATCCCCAGCATAGTTTTGTTTTGTTTTAAAGCTTGCATAAAAATGAAAACAATCCCGAGCTTAGTTTTTGTTCTTTCTCATGCTCATAAATACAGGAGAATAAGTTATCGAGATTAGTCTTTGTTCTTTCTCGTGCTCATAAATCAATGAGAATATAACCGAGTATACTTTTATCAATTTTTCAGACTCGTAAAGGTTATATGAAAAAGGAACCCCCTGGAGTTCCCTTTAAGCTCTTTTCAGACTCACTAAACATGAAAAGATTGCCGAGCAACCTTGTTCTTTTCACACTCATTAAAGTATTTGAAGAAAATGTTTGTTGAGTAGTATTTTATCTCTTTTTTGGTCTCATCGGACTACTTTACGAAAAAGGAACTGAGAGAGTTCTCTTTAAGTGTTTTTCAGACTCTCAAAATATGAAAAAACCCTGAGTTTTCTCTCTTTGGACTCGTTAAACAAACCATGATAGACCCATATGGGACCAAACCAATCCTTCTTAGGGTTCGTTAAGCATACTCTGAGGGACTCATCCAAAGGATGAAATTACATTTCAAGCATATGTTATCCTCCTCAAGCTTGTGTAAAAATAAAGAGGCACTCACCAGAAATGGTGGGGGAAAAACTTGGAAAGAAATGTATCTAAACCTGTATTCTGTGGAAGAGTCACTTTTGAACATGAAACCCTTTCACTTGCCTTGTTTCTAGGTTGGAAAATCAACTTGTCTCCTGATCATACTCCTATAAGATTACAAATTGGTCTGTGATCCTTGTTGTTGAGTCAATATTTCCAAGACAGTTGTCATGTCGTCAATATGTTCAAAGAGAAATTCAACTCGGAAATCCTTCTATTGCATCGGCCATTTCTACAATCTTTAATCCTTCTATTGCATCGGTCATCCCTAAGTTAGTCCTAAATCACTTGTTACTCTGACCTAGATCAAATCTTGTTACTTGTTTCGTGTCATTGATGTGGGATACATTAAGGCCCTCCTGTGACGAGTCTTTTCCTGTTGAATTCAACTCATTATCCAGGAATTAGACTTAGAAACTAATTGGTACCTTGGAACTTGCATGCCTCAATGGCAGGTTTCCTTGCTTTCGATAGTGGGTTTTCATTATTGACCCCTGATCGGGAGATTCTGCTGAGTGTTTGACTTCAACTCATTAATTCACATTCGTTGGATTGTACTTAGTGTACCTTGGGAGTCATTGACATTAATGGTGATTTCCCTTGTGCTTATTAATGGTATACACTAATGACCAATAATCAAGTGGTTTCTGCCATGTTTGACTTCGACACATGTATTCACATGGTTAGATTCGTACTATAGAGTGGTGGAGATGAAGACCCTGGATATTTTCTGACATATTCAGGTTGCATTGGAGTATATTCAGTTTGTACAGTTGCATAGATCCAGAGTGTATGTCTGGTGGCTATGTTCAAATTTGAGTCTTTAACACATAGATCCATAGTGTATTTTTGGTGGTTATGTTAAGATTTGAGTCATATCGACATTGATCCACAGTGTATGTTTGGTGGCCATGATCTATCATACTTGACATGGATCTTCACATGTCAGAATTTATGCTTTGAGTCATTTGTATCCTGAGTATGGGAATGCCTACCTTAGTGATGATATATTATTGTACTGTATTTCCTTGTTTGTTGGCAGGTTTCCGACTGACTATTCCTTGTTCCCTACACACACTCGATAAAGTATTTCAGCTATCACTTTGTTCTAACTTCATACTTTGGGGGGCTCTTTGTTACACATTATTTTCATCATCCCTATGACCATTAATGATGTAAACCTATATGTTTCCTTTGGAGGGGTTAGTGGCCTGAGTTCCTAAAGAAGGAAGGGAGAAGAACTTTTCCTGAGAAAAGAAGTTGCATTTTTGTTTGTAAAAACCCTATAAAAAAGGAATTTTGTAGGATGCTATATAGGCAGGGTGCAAGAATGTTTGATTCTCGCAGGCTGCACCATAGCTGGGTTGTGAGAGGTTCACAGGTTGCTCTATAAGTAGGGTGCGATAATTCTCATACGTGGGAAAAATGAGCGTTTTCTCGAATCTTCTAGAAGGAGAAACTTCCATGGTGAGGTGGCATCCGAATGGTTTGGATCTTACTTGCTTTCATGATTTAGTGGGATCATCCTAACCTCCTCACCTTATCCTCTTCAGCTTATAAAAGAACAGGAGCTCTCATGGAGAAGGGATAAGTTGGATTTGGCTTGGAATTATTAGCTTGGTTGGAGTGTCTTTGAGTTTTCCCTTTGTCAAGATAGATTGTGAGTATTATCATATCTCTTCTCTCAGAATTCTTGGAATGGAAGTGTGTGGGGAACGAAGGACAACTGGAAGGGACCTTATGACATCAAGGCCATGATTGTAATCTCTCTTTCACATTTAATATGATACAATAATATGATTCTTTCCTATAAATCTTGTTGTGTTTTATTGTATGATTCCTTGATCACATACATAGGTTTATGTTGAGTTTATGCTATTACTATCACTTTGGTTGGTTGCGTTCTTTTGTAGGACCATCATTGTATGAGTATTGGAACAGAGCTAGGATGGCGATAGAGAGAGGAAGCGACGTTTAAATGGTATGTCACCTATCCCTCTTTAGTTAGTAAATTCAATATCTAAAACTTAAGGAAAGAGTCATGTTCTGGTGTGTTTTGTTCTAGATCTAGGTGGATCTAGGGAGACCAGTTAGTGTCCGCACCTACCGATTTGTTCGATAACACCACTTCTCTATCTATTGGGTTATCCCAACTTACCGGTGTGTTTCACTTTCTGCCATAAAGTGCCTCAAATGGGATCATCTTTAGATATGTTTGGTAAATTTGAGGTAAATTTGAGGTAAATTTTGGATCTCTATCAGACAAAATTGTCTTGTGTATGCCATGTAATCGAGAAATTTCTCTCATATAAACATCAGCACTCTTGGCTGCCTTGTGAGTGAGATTAACTGGAATAAAATGGGTAGCTTTAGTAAACTTGTCCACCACTACCATGATAGAATCATGTTGCTTGTTTGTTCTGGATAGTTTTGTGATGAAATCCATTGTCACAACTTCCCATTTCCACTTAGGAATGGGTAATGGTTGTAGCAAAATAGCTAGGTGTCTATGCTCAGCCTTTACCTTTTTGACATTCCAAACATTTGGCAATAAAATCTGCAACTTCTTTTTTCATGCCTAGCCAATAATATTGGCTTTTGATAGCTGTAATAGTCTTCTGATAACTTGGGTGCCCAGCATAAGGCCCATTATGAATTTCCCTCAATATCATATTTTTCAATTCATTATAATTTGATACATAATTGTTTCTCCTGTACATGATAATTTCATCATTACCTAGCTTCTATTCTTCAATTTTCTGTTGCAAATTACCTTGCTGTAATTTTTCCACTAATTCCTTGTATTGCAAATCTAATTTGGCAACCTCTAAAATTATGGGTTTCAAATCTGATTGGTACATGATAATGGTTTTAGCATGCATTTCATACACTCTTTTGCTGAGTGCATCGACCAATTTTTTCTCTTTCCCCTTGATATGCTTTATATCAAAGTCATATTCACTTAGAAATTCTAACCATCTTCTTTGCCTAGCATTTAGAGTTGGTTGATCAAATAAATATTTCAGACCATTAAGGTCTGTTCTTAGCTCAAACCTTTTCCCCATGAGGTAGTGTCTCCATTTCCTCAAGGAATTCACTATGGTTTCCAACATCAAATCATGAGTGGCATAGTGTCTTTCATGCCTCTTCAACTTCCTTGATTCATAACATATAACAAACCCATTTTGACTAAGGACTCCACCGAGTCCTTCTTTACATGCATTTGTGCATACAATGAAGTCTTCATTTGAGTATGAAATACTTAGTATTGGAGCACTTGTTAATAATTTCTTCAAGTGTTGGAAACTCTTTTCACAATCCAATGTCTACTGAAACTTCACACCCTTTCTTTGCAAGGAAGTGATTGGGTGTGAAATCTTTGAAAATCCTTCTATAAATCTCCTATAGTAGCCTAGAAGGCCCATGAATGATATGAAATTTATCACATTCTTTGGCACTGACCATTCTCTAATGGATTCTATCTTCTCAGGATCCATTGCTATCCCATCCTTTGAAATGATATGTCCCAAATGATGAATTTGCTTCTGATAAAATGAGCACTTTCTCAATTTGGCATACAACTGATGCTCCCTTAATACTTGAAACACCATCCTCAAATGATTCTCATGCTCTTATTATGACTTAGAATATATAATAATGTCATCCAAAAAGACAATGACAAACTTGTCTAAATATTCTCAGAAAACACCATTCATTAAGCACATGAAAACAGTTGTAGCATTTGACAACCCAAATAGTACCACCGTGAACTCATAATGACCATACCTTGTCCTGAAGGTGGTATTTATGATATCTTCCTCTTTAATCCTTACCTGATGGTATCCTGACCTCAGATCTATATTTCAAAATATCTTTTCATCCTTCAATTGATCAAAGAGATTATCAATCCTTGGTAGAGGATACTTGTTCTTTACAGTCACTTTATTCAACTTTCTGAAATCAATGCAAAATATTAATGTCCCATCTTTCTTCTTCACAAACAATACTGGGGAACCCCAAGGTGACACACTTGGGGGTATATTCCCCTTCTTCAAAAGTTCTTCAAGCTGCATTTGCAACTCCTTCAACTCTAGTGTACTCATTCTATAAGGATTCTTTGACACTGGAGCTGCTCTGGGCATTAAATTCATAGAGAAATCAATATCTCTCTTTGGGGGTAGTCCTAGTACCTCCTTGAACACATATTCAAAATCTTCCAGCACTGCATAATCTTCCAAATTTGGCACGTTATCTTAAGGTGTCTCTTCCATATGTGCTACAAATATTTGACACCCTTTTCTATAACATTTCTTCTGCTGCAATGCTAAAATTTCTCTAATGGTTATTGTCCTGGGAATTCCCTACACTTTCCTTAGGCTCCCTTCCTCATCCAAAAAAGTGAATTCCTTGTTACGATATTCTAGGATAACATGATGTTTATCCAACCAATCCATCCCATTTAGACAGTCATAGGAACCTAAAGGTAGGATGTTCAAATCTTCCCTGGTGTTCAGTCCATTCATGTCCATAAGACATGACTTAACCATCTCATTAACCTTTCATTTGGCTCCGGTAGCTATCTTCACCAACCAATATTTCCCATGCTTTCTTCTTAGAAAATGCAAACTTTCCACCATCTTATGATCTATATAACTATGACTAGCTCCTGAATCAATTAAATTAACAATGGTTTGGTTGTTGATCATACCTTCCACTTCAATCATATGTGATTAACACTCTTCTTTCTTGTTTTCCAAGGCTGCATAGATCTTGGGTACATTTCTTCCCATGTCCTCCATTGTTTCATCTTGTTGTACATTGTGGACAGTCCTCACTTTTTCACCTCTGTGAGGGAAATCTCTAAACATATGATCCCCTTTACAACCCCAACATTGAATAGGTGGTTGCCTTGGCTTTTGACCCCCTTCCTCAATCGTTCTGGGTTCTCTAGAAGTTGGTTGTTCCTGAGGAATATTTCTGAAGAATGGTGGCTCAGATCCCTTCTTCCTCTGATCCATATTGAATTTCTTTTTGTCTTCCCATGATTTTTGGAAAGTTGGCCTTGATTTCTTCTAATCATATAGGAATTTAGCTCGCTTTATGGTCTCCTCCAATGTATTTGTATTATCATATTGTCTTTTGTCACTGATGAATGTTGTCAATCCACTCAAATACCTTTGAATATTAACCGTCTCATCCTTCATGAAAGAAACATATTTCAATAGTTCTAAAAACCTTCTCTCATATTCATCTATTGTCATACTCCCAATCTTGAGTTCAAAGAATTCTTTCATCTTCTTGTTGTTAGAAAATGTTTAACAGGTAGCGTATGCTTGTCATTGATGGAAAGTAAAACAGTGAAGATGGCAGGATAAGAAGGATAAAATACCTTGGGGATTCGGAAATGAAATCTCAGGAGGAACAACGTCGAGGAGAACGCATGCAACAAAGCTCAAGATACAGGAGTTTGCAGAGGAGAAGGAAGACAAAGATCGAGAGTCATTGGATCTCATTCAGAAATCTCGTCAGCCATCAGATCGGACAGGAGTAGCACGAGGTTTACCATCGGGAAAAGCCAAGGTGAAATCCCAAAAGGAAGGTTGACTCATCGGGGTTTCACATATCGGGAATCCTGTGAGCCAATGCATTGCGGCATTGAAAATCTCAAAACCCCGATGAGTGGTAAGACTGCGGTCATGGGGACAATGGTCATATGGGCCAAGAGAGATAGTGCGTAAAGAGTGCGTCGGGATTCTAGGCATCGCGAATCCTGAGGACATACATGTTTCGACATCGGAAAGTCTGAAACCCCGATGAGGAGGTTTGGCAGCGATCATATAGGGGGAGGTCACAAGGACCACGAGCTCAACCAGAGGGCTCACAAATCTTGGAAGCAGGAGGACCATCCATCTTAGGGGATTATGTGGACCGTTGATCTGACTCCCTATTGGAGTTTCGAGGATCGAGAGTTGGAGATGTCAAAGAATATTGACATCACGAATCCCAAAATCGCGATATGTGAAATCCCGACTGAACCTGAACCGTCGGATCAAGATGTGATCTAGACCGTCGACCCGACTCACGTCAGCTAGGGACACATGGCACAATCAGGTAAAGACAAGTGTCAGACTGATTCAACATTTCAGGCACATGTAAGTCACGAATCAGAGTGACACGTGGTAGTATTCAACATATTTCAATCCACGTGTGACGTTAGCAGATGCACACCACGTCGGAGTTTTGAGGATTGCGTGTTGGAAATGTCAAAGAAAAAATGCAACAGAAATCTCGATTCCGCGATATGAGAATTCATGATTTAATCGCAGCCGTTGAATAGAGATCAGATCTGGACCGTTGACATAACTCCATATCGGAGTTTCTCAAATTGTGACATCAAGAGGAATAGAAAACAAGGCAACAAGAATGCTGAAATCGCGATATGCGATATGGCGATTCAATCACAGCCGTTAAATCAGGCTTGGATCTGGACCATTAATGTAACTCCATATCGGAGTTTCGGGGATCGCGACTTGGAGAGGCAAGAACACAATGCAACAGGAATGCCAAAATGTTGAAACCCGATTTAAAGGAAAGATTAATAAAGCTCATCCAATGGCGTAGATTAACTTGAAGGAGATCTGAGGGCTACTTTTGCACGACACAGTGAAACTGCTAGAAACCATTGATGGTTTCTACCAGAGGATGCGAAGACACTTCAGGATGACTGACAGAGGAGGTGAAGAGTCTTTGAGAGGAATGAAGATGTTTGTGGAGGTGATTGACAACTAATGAGCATTGGGGCCTGTAACTGAAACAGAGAAGGTGAGTTTGACTGTCACAGAGAATATGAAGAGTCTCAAACTACCAGAGAGGCTGAGGAATCTCAATATAACATACAATGATGTTGGACACGCGGGGTGAACCACTAGAGAAGTTGAAGAGTCACGATGATGATCAGACAGAGCACTCGAGAGGTGGAGGATAATAGCATGGAGTCATCATGCAAAGGATGGAAAACATTGCATGCACAAGGTGCATAGAAGCTATAAATACACGGTACAGAGAAGAGATGGAGTTGTTGTTGCTATTGGAGGTTGCTGTGAATGTTGTTGGTGAAGGTGATTCATGTGTGAAGAAGGAGGAGAGTGCAGCAGCTGAAGAGCACAGAAGAGGAACTGTGCAGTGAATGGACATGGCGCACAGAGCATAAAAAGTGGAAGAACAAACAACGCAAGTGATGTGTGCAGAAAGGCAATGAGGCAAACAGAGCAATGAAATGCAGTAGAACAGTGATGAGTCTGGTAAGCCATTGTTGAACATCATATCACTGTAATAAGTTTCAGTAGAAAATATTTATATTTCAGGGTGGTTGGGAGGAGCTAGGGAGGACTTGTGTCCTCAAAGGTTCAAGTGGGTGCTTGAACATAGGGAGTTGGTGCTTCCTTCTAGTTGGTGCTTCCTTCTAGTTGGTGCTAGAGAAACAAGGGAGTTGGTGCTTCCCTCTAGTGGGTTCTAGAGAAAACAGAGAGTTGGTTCTCTCAGCAATTTGCAGCTTGCAAAACTGAGGTTGTAGCCTCATTATGAGTTGGTGCCCATATGTATGATACTGTAAAGAATGTAATCATTACTTATCATATAAAGAAAAAGATTTTTTTACCCTGCATGGGTTTCCTCAGGAAATATTTGTCTCTGTGTTTCTCATATATGTGAATGATGTTGAAAGTGCCATTGTTTATTTCCCTACATTATTGTGATCATCATTCAGTGTCTCTACAAAGAATTTAAAAGAACCATAATTGTTTAAGCACGGAAACAACTGATTCACCCCTCCCCCCCTCTCAGTTGTCTAACAATTGGTATCAGATCTGACCCCTTTTATCTAAGGGTAGATCCTAGAGCTTAAACGTGTCAAGCCATGAAGGAAATTCAACCAATAAGGCCCCTCTGTTCAATGGAACAAACTTTGCCTTCTGGAAAGTTAGAATGAGAACCTACATAATGGCTTTAGGTGC
>ML777286.1:1198972-1230162 GCA_009831015.1 Picea engelmannii | reverse complement strand
ACACCTTGGCTCTCGTAATCCTCTTTATGGATTTGTACATCCTTCTGCAAATTTTTAATGGTCTCTACCATATTCATGTTTTCATCCCTTCCTTCTCCATGTCCATTGGAGTTTGTTCCTTCAATGCCCAAATGGACATCCATTCCTCTAATATAATCTTCCTGACTATAAAGCCCCTATGCCTCTTCCATTACTATGGAATCTGTGTTGATCCTGATCTGATCTATTTGTTTTTAACTCTGCAAAATGTGCAGCCAACAAAACTTTGTCAGACTAACTATTTCAACAATTTCATGAAAATATGAACCATTATGGTTGAAAAATATATCATAACTCTTTATTCTGATTTCCTAAAAAATTGAATTCCCAAATCAATTTTTTGTGTGGATATTTATATTCCACTGTACAATACCTTTCCAACTCCTCCTCCCATGCTCAATTCCAAGTCTTGAGCAGAAAGTTATGGTTATTTGAAAACTGCCATTAATTTTTCTGTTCATTTTTCAACTTGGTGCAAATTTGCGCTATAATTATGCATTTTTACACATACTCCATTGGAATTTTCATAGAATCTCAATTGGGTTTCCTCATATACATATTATGGACACTCTATCCATATTTTTCCTTTTTCTGGGTTCGTGGCTACTAGTTACATCTTGCTGAAGTTCTAGACCAATTCATGTTTTTGGTCTGGAATGCTATAGGTACCTTCCTTGCCATTTTAAACATATTTAACATGCCCAAAAATTTAATTGAGATCTAGGATTGTCTTCTATGGTATAATATATTTCCATCGACTACCAGGGATGATTTTAAGGATGGAAATTTATTTTAAAATGTAAAAACCTTGGCGAATCTTACTAATCCTTCATATGCCAACTATAAATGATTGGCGATATTTTTGTAAAAATATTTAAATTTCTAAGTATTTTATATAGTTTTTATAAAATTTTGGCGATTTTTAAGGTAAAATAATTGTATCCTATAGAATTTGGGCAAATCATTTTTAAAATAGCGAATCTCGTTTTTGCAAAAACCATGGAAAATTAGCCCATGAGCGAAATTTATCCCCTAAAGACTAAATTTAGCCCCTATTATTGATATCTTATTGGAATACCTTAGGGAGTGGTGACGATGCCTGCTAACACTTCTGGCTCTTCTTTTCTCATTAGGAGACATGTGACTTCCTTATTTGCATGAACCACTCTCCTTATCCAATTTATTTTCTATTATATTCAATCTCTACAATAACTTCATGTTGAAGTCATCCTGCTACACCTTGGCTCTCATAATCCTTTCATTATCCTCTTTATGGATTTGTACATCCTTCTGCAAATTTTTAATGGTCTCTACCATATTGATGTGTTCATCCCTTCCTATGCCTCGATCTGATTCCAGAGCAGAAAGTTATGGCTCTTTGAAGTTAGTTGGGTCTTAACATTTACCCTTCACTGTTTGTGTTGTAACTTCCTCATAAAAGCTATGTTGACGAACGATTTACACCATTAGAAAGATATCTCCAAGCTATTTTATTTGAGATGCAGAGACAGAGTGTGACTTTTCACACTCTGTTCTCGTGGTTTTCAAGTACCTAAAAACACTCTTAAGGGGCTCAAAAACGTGCTGCAAAAAGATGTCGCTCAAATGATATAAAACGTCGCAGAAAATCGTTGGTTTTCTGATGTTTTTCACCCTCCAAATGACTTTATGCGCACAAATTTCAACCTATAAACCCATATTTTCCATGCGTAGCAAAAACAAAAGGTAAATCATTCTCCTCGCACCTATAACCACTGTGCATCGCTTCTCTGTCGCGCCAATAACTTGCGCACTACTTTTGTGTCGCGCACCAATATCCACTGCGCGTAGTTTTGGTTCTGGTACTAATACCCATTGCACACAATTTTTGTATCACACGCTGATAATTCACATGCATTTCACTCTACATGTTGCACCATTGCAAAGTTTAGTATTCCCCCACCGCGCATCAATACTTTGCATGCACCCTTAACAAAACTGTCGCGTGACAGCATATACCCACATTGCGTGTGCACCAACCAAAATCCTCTGCACTCTACCAATACTGTGTGCACCATGCGTACCATTATTATGTGTGTACACTTCATGCACCTTATTATTCATATGCACACCGCGCAATGCTAATTTTAGCACGCACACCCACACACCAAGATTTTTCCACGCGGTGCCAAAATTTAGTGCGCACACCTGCACAACAACATTTTTTCCACGCAATGCCAAAATTTAGTGCACACACCCGCACACCAACATTTTTCCGCACGATGCCCAATTTTTACATATCATAAGATTTTTACTGTGCATCATGCATTTTTAGTGTGCCCAACTGCGCACATTCATTCTTATGCGCATCAATTCCTCGTGAATTTCGTTGCAGAAATTGGGGCTTTTTCCCCAATTTACCATAGACATTCTGTAACTATGAAATTTGTCCAATTTTACCCCGATAACACCAATTCAATATCTGTAACAAAAAATTGTTGTGGGTTTACATTTCTGGAACGAATTTACCCAAAATCAATTCACGAATTGAGAATTTATTTTACTAATCTCTCTCCATCGGTCGTGGCTTCACTATAACTTCAAATTCGACCAATTCCAGGTCTGAAGTTGCTAGAATAGATATTAAATCAATAATATATCACCACCTGGCCGAATTTCTCAATTCTCCCATGACTTTAACAACAAAAATTGGGGATTTTCCCAATTCCACCCAATTGTTGTTACTTTTTCCCATGGATGCTCTACAACTTGAAATTTGGCCACTTTGAAGTAAATCCTCTATGAAATTTCACTTCAAATGAAATTGTTCGGCCCATGCAGGCTCAGTGTTGAAAACTGAAGCTCTGATACCATGTTTTAACATCCTCGACCACCCAGGTCAGGCCACGATACACGAGAGAACACTCTTGTTCTCTCTGTGGAACATACTGTAACATACCCAGAATCCAACTGAGCTATTCCACATGAATTTTTCCAACTTTATGCTACTAAAACATATATACACATAGATATCTTTCCTAAACATATACATAAAATGTAAACATACAAATACATATGTAAATGCATGGATTCACATGGAAATAACAATAAACGTATTCATGCAGCATATGCGGGAAATACCCATAAATATAAAGACATATATAACCACACATAAGATAAACCCATAAAAATACACACGTAAATGACAATACAACATGAAATTTTATCACATCGTTAACACTTATCTTGGTAATAATATCACCAACTACGTGCAGACCTTCCATGAACCTCCCAGCCTTAGACCACACTGTTCATCACTCTCAACAGTGATTCACCCCCAAGGTGGGACTAAACTCCACCCAGGTAAAGGGATTCCTAGCCATGCTAAAGGATCATACACAATAGGAAAGAATTTGTCACAGGTGCCAACTCAAACTAACATCCTAAAGTCCCTCATTCCTCACATGCCTGTCCCACCCAGGAAGTGTGCCCCTTCTCTACTCAACAGTCCTTCAACTGCCCCACTTCCTTTCTGGACTTCAACAATAGGCCAGATAGGAAGTCTCAGAGCCCTGTACATGTAGTTTATCACTTTCAGGAAATCAATTTCCAACAATTATCTCACCCATAGAATTGCTTACGGGCCTAACAACGCGCCTCTTTGATATCCCATGGGCCTGACAACCCGCTTCTTCAGTCCATCTCCCAAGCTAACCGGATACACAAACGAGCTATGGATATAGTCTACAGGTACAATGACAGGAAAGTATGAAGAATAACTAACTGTGTGAGTGAAATGGTCATGGAATCATGGTTGAATGATGGAAGGAATCATGGATGAATGATGGAAAATGAACTAAGTCCAAACAATATGTATGGATGTTCCCAACTTGACACTTGTCATGTTGGGAGCTACTTTGGCCCACTTGTCCCCAACTTTGGAACTTAGGTTAAAATAATTACCCATACTTTATACTTTTAGAAATATTAATATAATATTTCTTTTTGGCTTAAGATCCCTAGCTTAGCCCTTTTTCTTAACTTTTATCCCTCCCTTTCCCTAACTAGTGGAGTTTAGTCCCCCATATATTTTATCATGTTCAGTCTTCATGCAACGATGTATTTTATATTAATGTTGAGACATATACAAAAGTAGGCGCACTGGCCTTTAACATCTAGGCTCGCTAGCCTAATAATCACAAAACTGGCTCACTAGTCTATAAAACACAACATATACACAAGGTCCCTTGGCCTCAAAGTTGTGCGCACTTAATTTATTGCATGCGATATCTTGGAATGTGCACACTTCCTCATTTTACTGTGCAGTACATGCGCGCACTATGCCATGAAAGGTGCATACAAAAAATTATATCAAACAACTCACCATCTTAAGTACATTTCCATTTACATTACAATTGGGTTCGGCCTAGGGATATTACAATAATGTCAAAACGTCTGAAGGATGGATCTATGAAGTGACAAGGACCATAGATCTAGGGACCCTTCAGGATCTTCCCTGGCTGTTATATCTAGACCATGGTTAGCATGGCACTGACCCCTCCGGGAACAAGGAGGAGGTCACACCATGTATCCCCCGAATGCCGAAGTTGTGAAGTAACAAAGGTTGTAGATCCAGGGGTTATGTTGACACACCTTGATGATGAGATCAAATGGATTGGAAGGCGATCTATTCAATGTGACATGGCATCCTTAATTCACCCATGGTTATGTGGAGCCACATTTGATGTGCCACGGATCACCTGGATTAAAATGTTTCACACACCCTATGTGCCCATTAAAACGTAACATGTGTCACCCACTTTAGGGGCCACGTTTCCTCTCTTCCTTGCCGCGTGTCATCCCTGGCACTTACCATTTTGTTCAATTTGGAAGGAGGAGTATTTGGGATGCACTTGTACTTTCCTCCGCATCTAGTACATCACCATGTGCGAGGGTGGACCCTTCGAGAATCTGATACTTTAGGACTATGGGGGTTTGAGATGTAGTGTTGAGGGTAAGTTAAAAGGCCTGAAAGCTGGATCCATGTGTTGATATTTCAGATTCCTTTGGGAGTTCAATAATTTGGGACTCTAGAGGGATGTGTGTCATAAGGAAAAGGGACATTGAGCATCGAAGTGTCAAGCTCTAAATTCCCCTATAGCCTGTGTATTAGATGAGGATTAAGTCCCATCGTTGGATTGGACGGTGGATGGACCTTCCCTGTGGGAGGTAGGAAATTGGAGATGGCATGAATGAGATGGATCCACGTGGGCACCACGTAGCCCTTAATTGATAACGCCTGAAGAACTTTGGGAGGCCATAACTTGCAAACTAGAGGATGGTTTAGATCTTGGTAGCAGTCATTATAAATCTACGGGCAAGTAGAAGAGGATGAAGACTTCAGGCATGGGATTTGAGATGATTATATTAAGAAAACATTGGATTCCCCATCCCTAAAAATGGTACTTAGGGGTCGGGTATGTTACAAATTGGTATCAAAGCATGGTTACAACACTTGGCCTACTTAGACTCATAAACAAGTCACCTAAAAATATTATAAGAAATTTTTTAGGGGTGACACCCTATCTTACCCCATTACTAAGAGGCTTAGTTAAACCTCTATTGAAGAAACAGAGGAAAATTTCTATTGTTGTGTGTGTTTTGAAAAATTTGAACTGTGTGTTGTTCATAAAATACTAGAGAATTAACTAACATAAAAAAAATTATCAGCACTCAAGCATTCATTGGACCACAAGAAAACTACAACATAAAGGATGGTGACACACTATGAATTAAGGGAAATCTCCCACAATAGAGAGGAAGAATATAATGAAAGGAGGGAGGTGGAAACCCCTCGAGATTTGGCTGAAACTGCAAGATGCCTCATGGTAGAATTACAGAGTTGTAAGGATGACAATGAAAGGTTGATAAAAGAGAAGGAAAAGAAAACTAAAATTAATGCAGTTCTACTCTGTATCTTATCAGATATACAAAGGCAGTTGCAACATGGACCAACAACCAATCACGTGGACATACATCATACGAAGAAAACCCAGAGTCGACCTAAAATACAAAAGCATGTCCCTGAAAGTGGCCACACTAGGAGAAGCACCTCAAAGAAGTATTAACATGGAGCCAAGAGACACTCATTGGAAGAATCCTCTAGTGAGGAAATTGGCAGCTACAAGGAATCTTCTAGTATCCAAAATATTTTGCATTCCCAGAGGAAAATAAAGAAGAGGAAATATTCCAAGAGTCATGACCCTGAAGAGTTCAAGAAATCTAAACCACCCACCTTCGATGAATACATTAAGAAAGGGGAAGAAATAGAAGTTTGGATGCTTGGCATCAAGAAGTACTTAAGAGTCCATGACTACTCTGAGAATTTAAAGGTTCGAATAGACATTTTTAACTTGAATAGAAAGACCTCCATTTGGTGGGAGGACCTTATGAATGTGAAAGGAATCCATGAGAAGGAATTGTCATCAAAACAATTTGAGAAATACTTCAAGAATAATTATCTGTTAGAGAAATACTTTGATGGGAAGAACAAGGAGTTCTATGAACTCAAATTGGGACAACTCACCATAGATGAATATATCAATAAATTCCTTGAGTTGATAAGGTGTGTTCCCTACATAAAGGATGAAAATGTAAATATGAAATGATTCATTATTGGACTACCTCATTCCTTCCAGGACCAAATTGAATTTGATGAGATACATACCTTGGAAGACACTATCTAGAAGCCAAGGTATTTCTATAAATAGTTAGAGAATAAGACATAACCTCATGAGGATTGGAAGAACAAAAGTACTCCAGGATTCAAGAAGAAGGGATTTAAACTCTCAAGATTCAATAGATATGGGAATGTTTCTAAGATTATCCTTCTTGCTAAAAGTGTATACCAGAAAATTTTCCCCTCTTAGAGTCGAAATAAACCCTTTGGATCAGCCTCAGGTAAGACTGATAACGAAAAGAGAGAACCCTTGAAATGTTGGGGTTGTGGAGAAGAAGACCTACCAAGAGACTGCCCATATAGGAAACAAAACAATAGAAGGGTCTACAATTTCCAAGAGGCTACCACAATCAATTATGTGACTAGGAGCATACCACAAATTTATGCATCCTTGGATAATAAACATGTCAACCACCAAGCTTCAGTAGTGGAGATGGAAGGTATGATTTCCAACCATATAGTTTCCATTTTAATTGACCTTGCTTCTAATTTGAGTTATCTTTACCCTCAAACTATTGAGAAATGTAAATTGCACGGTTGGTACAAATAGCCACTGGGACCAAAAGAAAAGTAACAGAGGTCATACCATCATGCCAATTCATTATGAGTGGATTACCCACCCAAGCAACCTTAAACATACTCCCTTTAGTTTTTTATGACCTGTTGATTGGCATGAATTGGTTGGTTGTCCATAAAACCAAGTTGGACTATTACAATAAAAATTTGGAGTGTGAAAATGAAGAAGGGAGGAAGGAAACCCTACAAGGGATTCAAAATCTTGTCTCAATGAGACAAATACCATCCCCTCAAATGAAGAAGTATTGCAGAAAAGGATGTCCTTTGTATGTGATACAAGCGTTGGAATCTATCGAGGAAAACAAATAAATCTTAGAGGACCATCCCCTATTAAGAGAGTATTGTTCCCATAAGAGGTACCGGGTCTACCTCCAAGAAGAGATATTGTCTTTTCAATAGAGCTTGCACTACGAACGGTGCCAGTGTCTAGAACACCCTATAAAATGAGTACACTAGAAATGGTTGATCTTAAGCTTCAGCTAAAGGAAATGATGGATAGATGATACATTCGGCCTAGTGTTTATCCATGGGTAGCACCAACCTTGTTTGTGAAAATGAAGGATGGAACACTTCAGTTGTGCATAGACTATAGGAAACTCAATAAGATGACCATAAATAACAAGTTTCCCTTGACAAGGATCGATGACTTGTTTCACCAATTAAGGGGTGCTACAAATTTCTCCAAGATTAGATTGAGGTCTGGATACCATCAGGTCTAAATTAGGGATGAATACATCCACAAAACAAACTTTAGGACATGATAGGGTCACTATGAATTTGTGGTGGTGACATTTTGGCTAACCAATGCACCAACCAATTTTATGTGCTTAATGAGTAATGTACTCAGTAAGTTCTTGGATATATTTGTATTGGTTTTCATTGATGACATCCTAATATATTCCAAGAATAGGGAATAATATGAACAACATCTCAAGCTAGTACTTCAAGTACTAAGAGAACACCAACTCTATTCTAAGTTTAGTAAGTGTGACTTTTTCTAGAAACAAGTCCATTACTTAGGCCGTGTTATTTCTGAAGAAGGAGTGGCAGTTGATTCTGAAAAGATCAAGGCCATTATGGATTGGCCTACCCCAAAGGATGTATCTGATATCAGATCCTTTATGGTCCTAGTAGGATACTATAGGAGGTTCATAAAGGGATTTTCCAATATTGGTTTCCCAATCACTTCCCTTCAGAAAAAAGGAGTTAAATTATTTTGGACATCAAAATGTGAAGAGAGAATCCAAGAGATAAAAACCTTCTAATCAATGCACCTGTGTTGAAGATTGAATATACAAACAAGGACTTCATTGTGTGTAAAGATGCCTACAAGGAAGGACTAGAAGAAGTCCTTATGAAATAAGGACATGTAATTTTGTACGAATCTAGAAAATTGAATGAGCATGAAATCAATTATGTGACCCATGATATAGAATTGGTTGTCATAGTTCATGCTTTAAAAATGTGGAGGCATTATCTCCTAGATAGAATATGTGTGCTTATGAAAGAACATTGTGGGTTGAGGTACATGTTTTATCAACCAAAACTTAATGCTAGTCAAGATAGATGGATGGCTCTCCTTAGTGAGTTTGATTTTGAGATCAAACATATCAAAGGAAAATAAAATAGGGTTGTTGATTCCCTTAGCATAAGTATGAAAGTGATTCACTTGGAAACTGTAAGAAGCCGTCAAGGAGAGAGTAAAAAATGCACAAGAAATAAATGCATTTTTCAATACTGTAAAATCTGTTGACAAAGTGTCCTCAGACACACGATTTTATTGATAAGGAAAAAGTGATTACAATCTGAAATGGGAACTCATAATATACTTAACCTCACTTTAAGAAGGAGCTAGTTTGTATATCTCAACTCTAAACTAAAATTTAGGATAACAACCAATCACATAATCACATGAGTATGATAGGTGTCCTTTAAATAGAAGCTAGGTGTCCTTATCCTAACAAACTAGAATAAACTAATTTTCTAAAAACATTTAATCTAAAAAATACTTAGACTATAGAAATTTAGGATTATGAGGCTAACAATAACACCTTTAATCTGAAAGTTCATTTTTACAAATACCAAGTTCATTTCTAAACTTAGTGAACTTTATTCTACCAAGAGGTTTGGTAAAAATATCTGAATTTTGATCTTCAGACGGACATAATTGAGGCTTGATGATGTCTTTGATGATGAGTGATCAGATGAAGTGGTACGTTGTGTCAACATGTTTAGTCTTTGAATTAAATACTCGATTCTTGACCATATTTATTGCTAACTGACTGTCGATCAATACATTAGTTGGTGATTTCTGAGTTTCACCAAGATCCTGTAAAATTCTGCGTATCTATACAATCTCACATGTTGCTTCCCAAGATGATATGTACTCTTCCTTTGTTGAATAATTGGCAATTGTTCTATGCTTTTTACAATTCCAAGATACTGTTGTTTAACCCATATTCATTAAATAACCTGAATTGGATGTTTTATCATCAATGTCACCTGCAAAATCAACATCTGGATATCCAACAAGAGTAAAATTTTTGTTCCTTTTATAGAAAAGACCAAAATATTTTGTACCTTGAATGTATCTTAGTACCCTTTTTGATGAATTCTAGTGACTTTCCCTTAGTTCCTGCATAAACCTTGAAAGTATATTGACTGAATATGAAAAATATGGGTGATTATTTGTCAAATAAATGATACTTCCAACCAATTGCATGTACTTTGTACTGTTTACCAATCCCCCCCCTTCATATTTTGAAAGTTTCAATTTTTTCTCAATGGGGGTAAGAGAAGGTTTACAATCTTCCATTCCAAATTTCTTTAACAATTCAGTGGCATACTTAGTTTTACTAAGGAATATTTGTTTAGGATGTTGAGATACTTCAACACCAAGATAATAACGAAGTTTCCCTAAATCAGTCATTTTGAACCTTGCTTTAAGTTCTTCCTTAACCTGATTGATGTGAGCTTCATTATTTCATGTTATGATTAAGTCATCAACATAGAGTACAAGTATCACCATGTTCTTATCTTTCATTTAGAAATATAATGTATCGTCTGATTCACTTCGCTGAAAACCCACCTGTCGTAGGTACTCATCCATTTTTGCATACCAAGCTCGAGGAGCTTGTTTCAATCCATATAAATCCTTCACAAGTTTTCAAACTTTATGTTCTTGACCTTTAGCTTCAAAGCCTTGTGGTTGAGTGATGAAAATATCTTCCTTTAGATAAACATTCAGGAATGCACTTTTGACATCCATTTGATGTAATTTCCAAGCATTATGTGTAGCCAAATTGATAACCATCCTGATAGTGTTCCTTTTAGATGTGGGTGCAAAAGTTTCTTCATAATCAATTCCTTCCCGTTGAGAAAAACCTTTAGAAAAAAGTCTTTCTTTGTACTTGTCAATCTTACCATTGGGCTTGTACTTTACTCGATAAACCCATTTACAACTGATGGGATTAACATCATGTGGACAATTAGCTAAGTTCCAAGTCACATTTGCAAGTACTGAATCATATTCATTAGTCATTGCTTCCTTCCATTCTTTATGTCCAGTTGCTTCAACAAAAGATGTAGGTTCAGTGGAATTATGAGAAAAAATTTCTTCTTCTCTTGAAGATCCCCTAGTTCATGTTTTGTTAATTTCATTTGAATGAACACCTTTGAGAATTTTTTTGGCCCACTTTGTATTATTATGTTGAGGGGATTGTGGATCTAAATCACCATTATTATTGAAATGAGGATTTTCAAAAAATGAGGCTCTTCTTTCATCTAAAATATCTGAGGTTGGGGAAGATTATTTTGAAGATTCATAATCAGAAGAGTCTTTTGTAGTTTTATTATCAGATGAATCTGAATAAATTCTTGATAAAGAGATGTCTTTTGGAGAAACAAAGTATTTTTCAAACCAAAATGTTTTCTTTGACTTGTTCAACTTACCTTTACCCTTAGCGTTTTTATTCTCTAAATGACTAAGGATATGATTAATCTCATCTAAACTGTTACTTTCAATTTAATAATAAATTACATCTCTACTAACAATGAATTTTACATCTTAAAGCAACCTATACCCTTTATTTTCATCAAAGTATCCAATGAAGGTACACTTCATAATTTGGTTTTCTAATTTAGTCCTCTTTTCCTTAGGAACTAAAGCATAACAAGTTGAGCCAAAAAACCTAATATGATTTATCTTGGGTTTAAAACCATACCAAAATTCATAAGGTGTTTTTCCATCTAATGTTGATGTAGGTGATCGATTTCTGAGATAAACTGCAGTATGGACTGCTTCAACCCAAAATTTTGTGCTCAACCCTTTAAACTACATCATAGATGTTGCCATGCCCATGAGAGTTTTGTTCATCCTTTTGGTAACTCCATTCTTCTTTGGAGTATAGGAATATGTCAGTTTCCTCTTAATTCCATTGTTTCAAAAATAATCATTGAATTCAGTTGAAGTGAATTCTCCTCCATTATCTGTTCTCAAGGAAGAAACCTTTTCTCTAGTTTCATTTTCAACCATATGTTGAAAGTTTACAAACAATTCAAAAGCTTCATACTTTTCCTTTAAAAAGTACACCCATGTAATTCTGGTGTAGTCATCAATTAACAATATAAAGTATCGACATTCACCAAAAGAAGATTCTATTGGACCACATATATCACTATGAATCAACTCCAAATACTTTGTTTCTCGCCATGAGTTGGTTGGAAAAGATTCTCTCTTTTGCTTGCCAAAAATACAAGATTCACACTTAGAATTTTCTTTCTTGAAAGTTGGAAAACCCTTTACCAAATCTTGGGACTTAAGTTTCAAGAGACTATCAAAGTTTAAGTGGCCAAATCGAAAATGCCATAATTTGAATGAAGACATTTCAGAATTCACTGTTGTTGCAATCTCTTCCTTTCTTTGGATAACTTCCCCATTCATTATTAGTAACTTCCCATATTCCTATCCTGTCATTATTGTTTTCAAGTTATAATTCTCTGACTTAATATTCACCAAACCATTTTTCATGGAAATTTAATGTCCATCTTGTCTAATTGTGACTAAGGATAACCATTTTTTCTTAAAAGTTGGTACATACTGTTATCACTAGGAATCACCTTCATATTGCATCGAAGGCAAGCCTAGTACCCATCAGGATATATGTGAATGTAAGAGTGTTTTAAAGGGTCAAATGGAAAAGACTCAAAATGATAATGTTCCAAGTAAGAAAATAGGGCTAGCATGCACCAACAATCAAGGTTTTGGCTAACTTCGATCAGTATTAGGTAGTGATTATGAATATAGGGAAGACTTCAATGAGAGGAATGTAGGGGCTACTGTAAACATCATCTCTACAAAAGGCCTAAGGAAGAAACATTCTTAACACAAGATCTTCTTGAGTTCAGAAACTAAGGAAGATAAATAAACATCATGATAATATAACGATCAAACATCCATCATAATATCACCACAACCATTCATGTGAATCATTCAAAGCATGAACATTTAGCATCAGAAGAAAATAAGTTGAACGAGAAGGTGATTTATATTAACCAAAATGTCTTAAATCTAGTACATAGCTAGTTCACAATAACTTCATCAAAATATTACAGTATTAGGGAGCCTTTCTCAACCATCCGAACCTACTAAATAATTTCATATATATATTTATAACAAAAGGGAGGCAACAACTGGAGGTATGAGATGGCCTCCTTCCCTTGAAAATCTCTAAGAATTTATTTCATATAACAACTTGACTAACAACCTATGCTATAAAATAGGAAAATGTTGGTGACTAATCCAACCAATATTCAAACTGACTTGATTCCCCTTTGTTGCACAACTCCTTGTTTTCCATGTGTCCTTCAGGAGTATGTGGTTGTCATCATGATGCCAGCTGTTGTTTCTGCAATATTTTCCATGATCAACTATCCAAAAAGATGTTAGCTTGACCCTCTTGGATCCCTGGTGTTTGTTGGTAGCTTGTTTGGGTAGCATTATGGGTAGCGCACTTCAAAATTGGACAAGTAGAAAAGGTATCACCAAACGTTCCTATCCCCTGTGAAAACTTTGGCCTCTGCGAGACATTAGGTAGAGAATTTAGGTAGCGCCACTATGAGTCTCTGTGAAAATTTAGATAGCGTTGTCAAAACGCAACACCTCCATCTTGAACATGTGCATAGCAAGTAATAAATTTGAATAGTATCAACCCCATTATATTTAGGTGGTTTGGAATCACTATAGGTAGCACACCGGTGAAACACCAAAATAGACCATTCCGTAGTGCCATAGCGCTACGGAATTTCTGCATTCTTACTACTGAAGGAGTTATCTCTTTACAAAAAAACCAAAACTCTGAAAAACAAGCACTTAGAAGCCTGTATAAGTGGCAGAGGTAATATTTCAATAACAATTCATCCTCACAAAAAGGAACCATCCTAAAAAATGGGGCTCACCTTTCACCAACTATTTCATTACCTTGACACTGAATCTCACACTCTTTCTTGTAGAAGGAGGGTCTTCATTTGGCACATCAGGCTTCTTCCTTTTAGCAATGACATGCTTCTTCAGTGATGTTATGCTTTCCTTTACTGTTGGTCCCTACTTTAAAAATACTGGTGGGTGATAAAGGACTTGCCTTATGTTATTGAGGAGTAGATTCTATATCCAACTTGAAGTGAGAAGCAACAACCAAATGTTCCCATGAAATCTATTTCTTACCCAATTCCTCAAAGACTAGCATTCTAATCAATCCAGAGTGGAAGATGCTAGTATCCACATCCTTAGACTTTGATTGAATCATGTCTTACATTTTACCTATTCTCCTTAACAAATAGTAGGGAATATTCATTTCAATTTTACCAGTAAAATACAATGGACGCCTTATATGCTACTAGTACAATGTGTTAAACCTCCCTTCACATGTAAAGTATCTATGGATGATCTTCAATATCATGTCAAACTGCTCAATCAGTTGATTCCTTGGCACACCTTTAGACAAATCACTGGCTTGATCTTCAGGCTTAAGGAAATCTTTGGCATAGGATAAACTCAAAGCCATGGCTTTAAACCACTTTTCACCTATGATAGGGATTCCTATTGCAGCTGAAATAGAGGCCTCAGTCACCTCAAATTATAAATCTGCTTCCTTGTTTTTCCTGCCATCCAAATGTAAGGAAAACTGCCTTGTCACCTCAGGATGGCCCTTTTTCATATTCTGGCAGAAAGAGAGGCATCCCACACTTTCAAAAACTTCTCTTGCCATGGGCTTTGTATCAAAAATATGCATATCCATATGTTCAGTTCTAACCACCTTTCCCCCTTTGTGTGTCTTCTTCATCTGAGGAGTATCCATAGCTTAGAATGAGAGATTCTTGTGGCTTATGGGGTAGTAATCACCAGGAGGACCTACAGTTGAGCTTCAAATGGACAAAGATACTCCTTAAAACTAGACTGGTGCTAGTACGCTAAGACTTGGCTGTGGAAATCGCTCCCTTAGACTTGTGCAAGTATTGAAATTTTAGACAGTGAGAGGGTACTCTGTAATTGGCCCTTTGAAGCTGGGTAAAAAACACTCAATTCAAATTTCAAAAGAAGCAAGGGAGACACAATGTGGTTAAGCAGTGCCTTTGGGTAGAGCAATGTGTATGCAGAGGACATATTGTTTAGAAGCTGTAAGCTCAATAGCTATGGTTGGTGGATGTATCAGAATTTGACATGAGAAATGAAGTTCATAGATTTGAAATGAGAGGAGACAAGGATATGATGCAAAGAAAAGTCTCTCACATCTGTGCAAGCTCGATAATCCAAACCCTGAGCACTAATTCTTTGTGAAAATTAATGTGCAGAGGAGGAAAAATGGGATACCTGTGGAGTAAACACTTGCTTGAATCTTCAACGATATTTCAGGACGAAGTCACGAAAATCCAGTCCTCCGAACCTACCTCAAAATCAGATATGGTCGCACTGCTATCACCTGGTTAAAACTGTGAGTTTGCGCAGCGCAACACTCTGAAGTTTTTCAAAATCACAAACCATTATCAGGGCTCATAAATACGAGATCTTGAAGGTATCTTTAAACCAACTCCTGGCACTGAAAACAAGGAACATGACATCAGTCGTGGTAATCATAACTCGTGATGGAAACATGATGAACGAGAAAGGCGCTACGAAAACACCTGATGAGTGGGCAATGGACCAAATCTTGAGTCGTGAATTAAAATGGTTCTAATTCCAAAAATCAATTGAGGATCATGTTCTAAAACTTAAGGAAAGCATCATGTCCTGGTGTGTTTTGTTCTATATCTAGGTGGATCTAGGGAGATCAGTTAGTGTCTGCACCTATCGATTTGTCCAATAACAAAATTAGCGACCATACTGGGGAACATATTGTTTCCTAGTTAGTATAGTTTCCCTTCCTTTGATTTCTTGTTTTCTGGTTTCTGAGTCTGTGGGACATCCATCCAGACTCTCTAGATCTAGAATTTCACTTAGATTCCCTTTCCTTTTTCAAAATTTTCTTTGATTGAAGATATTCTCACACTGTACCTCTCTACAGCCTACGAAAACCATTGATGTTCGCACCCTGCTGTTAGATCTAGTGTGAACTTCTCGCACCCTACCAAGGTCTAGCTTGCGAGAATACCTAATTCTCGCACTATACTCTACTGCTAGGCTGCGAACTTGTTTGTAAACTTTTTTGGATTGGGTCTTGTCATCTTTTGATGACCCAATTTTTCTTTGATCAGTTGGATTGATCTTTTGGACCCTATATTGATATGTTTACACTCTGCTTGACATTATTTGAGTTGCTTTTAACCATCTTTGCTTTGTTTGGTTTTGAAGGATTAGTCTCTTTCTTTGAGTGTATTTCAATTACAAAGTGTGTGTTTTCTTTAGAATTGTTTAGGGAAAGATCAGGTTTCTTCTAAATAGTTCGCTTTAAAAGAAAACTTTTAGTTTGGGTTTCTTTGTTTTAACAAAGTTCATTATTGCTTTTAGTGAAATTTGTGAAACAAAAAGATTTAATTTCTTTCTTTATATTATATTGGGGGCATCCTTGCATTTGAAGTAGCGAAATTGCATGATTCTTGGCATTGATGAGTTTTAAGATTTTGGGACATTGTGCATCTGGGAATGATAAATGTTTTCTCCTTCTCGTAGCATATCTTTCATCAAAATGAAAAGATTGCATCTTCATTTCTTTGCATAACTTTCGAGTCGGTCGAAACACCATATTGTCCATGCCATTTTCCTTTTGAGTAACAACAACCATAAAATAAAGCACTTATAAAAATTGATTAGACATTTTTATCTTTTCTGGTAGCAAACCTACATTATATTAGTCGTAGGTCTTTGGAATAGGTGTGAAAGATAACTTTCCAAAGCTCCAAACAAACATAGTATCTTGTGATAAGGAGAGTTAAATCCACTTACTACATTTTGTCCTGGGAAGCCCTTCTCACACAAGGGTCAATCACGAAGTCACATTGAGACTGACATAGTTACTCACTCTGCTTTGTTGGTCTTGGTGTAGAGATTATGTGTATTATGGGGATTGCTTGAGAGGTATACCCACAATGATGAGTGGAAGCCTTTCAAGTTGATTTCAGGCTAGATACCCTACCGTTGCGCATGGATCAAACTGTTGACTGTTTCCCCAGGAATCACTATAGTGATTGGTAACCTTAATGGCCTATCTCTTTAGGGTCTTTACATAAGGTGACTGTGGAGGGGCAAGTCTTCACGGTACCTGGAATCGACGTTGGCCAAACTCACTCAGGCTCCTTGGAGGGTATACTCATGATTATGTGTGGGAGCTTGCACCAGGGTGTAAGTCCGTTAAGAAGGTCGTCAACATAACTTTTCCACTCGCTCTATCTCAGCCCCTTCTAACATTGTTCCTGCGATGTTGGATTTCATCACCAACTAGTGCGTTCATTGTGAGAAGGTTTTGTTTTCTTTCTTGCTTACTAGATTTTTAGCGTGTGTTGTTTGTTTTCCTTAGAGGACTCTATATTGGATATTTATTTAATGGTGTCAGTTACAAGAATGATCAATGAAGGAACCCCTGCTCCAGGGGAACCTTTTATTTTTCCTTCTTACGGAAACATTGGTCCTCCTCATATTGCTACTTTGAGCCTTCCAGTTCTCACAATTGGATTACCGGTATGGTTGTTTTCCACTCAAGTAATATCGAATGTAGTTAGTGCTTCAGTCACAAGCACTTCCCCCCATGAGAATCAACCTCATGTTGATCCTCCACCTTCTTCACGAGTAAGGTCTTCTTCGCCTTCTTCGCTTGCAAGGTCTTCTTCCATTTCATCTTCTTCACCGAGTGAAAGATATCAAGTTGGTACCTTGGTGGATAATAAGAAGAAGAAATGAAAGAATAAGAAGAAGAAAAATAAGAAAGGATCCAAACTTCCAACCACTTTCAAACATGCTGGAAAACAACTAGTTACTGTTAATCATACTGGGAGTGTTGATGCTGTCAAGATCACCTAAACAACCCGTAAGCCCAAGTACCCTTGCAGGATTTGTAAGGGTATCCATCTTCTTAAGGATTTCCCTGGTCTACCCAAGATTATAGAAGTATGGTCTACGCACCCTCGCCAACCCATATTATCATCCTTTGAACAACATGTTGATGATCTCTCGTCAACTAGTCATGATACAGTTGGGAAGAAGAAAAGTAGAGCCAAGTTCCCGTGTATGTTATTCAAAGGGAGTCATCTAACTCATCTTTTCCCTCATATGGAAGAAGCCTCGAAATTCCTGGAAGACATGACTATTTCACAGCCTCAACTTCCAGTTGCTTATCACAAGCTTTCTCTCAACCCACCTGTAGTTGATGGAATGCTCAATCTGGTTCCCCCGTCGGTCAGTCCGGTTGATCAAGTGGTTAATATGGTCACATCCTTAATTGAACCAGTTGACAAAGTGGTTGATCCGATCCCATCCTCGGTCGATCCCACTCTCCCATTAGAGAGTGAAACCCAAGCGATCGATCCTTTTCCATCTATCGACCCCATTCTCCCATTGGCGAATGAAACCCAAGTGGTCGATTTGATCTTGTCATCGATCGATCCTACTCTCCCGCTAGAGAGTAAACCCGATACTGCCCATGTTTTTCTTGTTGATACAGAATCTACCATGCTAGAGGATATTCTTCCTTCTCCCGTGGAACCCCCTCCAAGTTATGAGGCCATCCATTCTGATTGGGGTGTGCTAACTAGACCTCGTCTTCCCTCTCACATTCCTTTCCAGATTATAGTACAGGTTTGTGGTCAAGACGTTCCTCAGACACTGATAGATGAAGGTGCATCCGTTAGTATTTTTTCCTCTTTTTCTTGGCAAGCTTTGGGTTGTCTTCCACTTGCACCGGTTACACAAAATTTATTATCTTTTAACAGAAGAACTAGTCAACCTTTAGGGACCCTTCCTCAGTTTCCTATAACTTTGGGAGGGAAAATTGTCTTCGTTGATGTCATGGTAGTCCAAGATCCCTTGGATTTCTCTTTACTTCTTGGGAAGGATTATGTCTATGCCATGAAAGCTATTGTGTCCACTCTTTTTCGTGTGATATCTTTCCCTCACGATGGAAGAATTGTGACTGCTGATCAACTTTCATTCATTGACCCCGACTGGATTGCCTCCCTAAATGGTTCTTATATGAAGACGGTATCTCCCCCGCCATAGGTCAATTATGTGGTGTTGTCGCCCATGGTTTCAACTTCGGATGACTTAGATCCAGTAGTTGATATGGTGATCTCTTTGATAGGGTTGTTAGAGCATGATCTCTTTACTCCTGTCGCGACCCTCGACATGGTGTCCTTCTATAGTGTGTTTCTTCCTTCCAGTGAAGACCTCTTGGAAGCCATGATCGTGTTTTGTTCCTTGACATGGTGTCATTCTGGAGCATTGTCCTCTTGGAATCCATGAGTAAGAAGAGAGACTTCGAGTATAGTTTTTGAGTCTCTGAGGCAACCTCGTTAAAAAATGAAACAAAGGTCTTTGAGCATGGTTTTTTGATTTCAAGATTGTTAAAAAATGAAACCACTTATGAGGATAGTTTTTTCATCTCTGTGGCAACCTCGTTAAAAATTAAATAGAGGTTACGAGCATAGTTCTTCTCATGTGTCAATCTCGTTAACAAATGAAACAACTTCCCCCTCTCTCTTTGGGTCAAGTTCTACGTCTAGTATTTGAAGCTTCATTTCATTCATCTTTGCAGTTGGATGAAATGAAGCTTGGGGGACATTTCTTACAGCCTCTGGACTTCATGTTGAATTTAGATCCATGAGCTTCTTAAGCTGGGAGATAAGTGCCAACCATGCGTTGGGAAGTCACAAGCATAGTTTTCTATGGTTCAATCTTGTGTAAAAATGAAACCACCTACCTTAGACATAGTTTCCTCTGGTTCAAGCTTGTGTAAAAATGAAACCAGGTCCAAGAATAGTTTTGTTTAGTTTTTAAGCTTATGTAAAAATTAAAATCTATCCCCAGCATAGTTTTGTTTTGTTTTAAAGCTTGCGTAAAAATGAAAACAATCCCGAGCTTAGTCTTTGTTCTTTCTCATGCTCGTAAATACATGAGAATAAGTTACTGATCTTAGTCTTTGTTATTTCTCATTCTCGTGAATCAATGAGAATATAACCAAGTATCCTTTTATCACTTTTTTGGACTTGTAAAGGTTATACGAAAAAGGAACCCTCGGGAGTTCTGTTTAAGCTCTTTTCAGACTCTCTAAACATGAAAAGATTTCCGAGTGACCTTGTTCTTTTCACACTCGTTAAAGTATTTGAAGAAAACGTCTGTTGAGCGGTAGTTTATCTCTTTTTCAGTCTCATCAGACTACTTTACGAAAATGGAACTAAGAGAGTTCTCTTTAAGTGTTTTTCAGACTCTCAAAATATGAAAAAACCCTGAGTTTTCTCTCTTTGGACTCGTTAAACAAACATCGACAAACCCATATGGGCATGAACCACTCCTTCTTAGGGTTTGTTAAACATACTCCAAGGGACTCATCTGAAGGATGAGATTACATTTCAAGCATATGTTATCCCCCTCAAGCTTGTGTAAAAATAAAGAGGTACTCGCAAGAAATGGTGGGGGGGAAATTTGGAAAGAAATGTATCTAAACCTGTATTCTGTGGAAAAGACACTTTTGAACATGACACCCTTTCACTTGCCTTGTGTCTAGGTTGGAAAATCCACTTGTCTCCTGATCATACTCCTATAAGATTACAAATTGGTTTGTGATCCTTGTTGTTGAGTCATTATTTCCAAGACAGTTGTCGTGTCGTCAATATGTTCAAAGAGAAATTCAACCCAGAAAGCCTTCTATTGCATCAGCCATTTCTGCAGTATTTAAGCCTTTTATTGTGTCAGCCATCCCTGATTCAGTCCTGAATCACTTGTTACTCTAACCTACATCAAATCTTGTTACTTGCTTCATTTCATTGATGTGGGATACATTAAGGCCCTCCTGTGACGAGTCCTTTCCTGTCGAATTCAACTCATTATCCAGGAATTAGACTTAGAAACTAATTGGTACCTTGGAACTTGCATGCCTCAATGGAAGGTTTCTTCGCTTTCGACAATGGGTTTTCATTATTGACCCCTGATCAGGAGATTCCACTGAGTGTTTGACTTCAGCTCATTAATTCACATTCGTTGGATTGTACTAAGTGTACCTTGGGAGTCATTGACATTAATGATGATTTCCCTCGCGCTTGTTAATGGTGTACACTAATGACTAGTAATCAAGTGGTTTATGCCATGTTCGACTTTGACACATGTATTAACATGGCTAGATTCGTACTATAGAGTGGTGGAGATGAAGACCCAGTATCTTTTCTGACATATTCAGGTTGCGTTGGAGTATATTCAGTTTGTACTATTCAATAGATCCATAGTGTATGTTTGGTGGCCATGACCTGTCATACTTGACATGGATCTTCACATGTCGACATTTATTCTTTGAGTCATTTGTATCCTGAGTATGGGAATGCCTACCTCAGTTATGATATATTATTTTACTGTATTTCCTTGTTTGTTGGTAGGTTTCCGAATGACTGTTCCTTGTTCCCTACACACACTCGACAAAGTATTTTAGATATCACTCTATTCTAACTTCATACTTTGGGAGGCTCTCTGTTACACATTATTTTCATCATCCCTATGACCGTTAATGATGTAAACCTATCTGTTTCCTTCGGAGGGGTCAGTGGCCTGAGTTCCTGAAGAAGGAAGGGAGAAGAACTTTTCCTGAGAAAATAAGTTTCATTTTCCTTTGTAAAAACCCTATAAAAAATGAAGTTCGCAGGTTTCTGTATAGGCAAGGTGCGAGAATGTCTGATTCTCACAGGATACACCTTAGCTGGGTTGTGAGAGGTTCACATGTTTCTCTATAAGCAGGGTGCGAGAATGCTCATACATGGGAAAAACGAGCATTTTCTCGAATCTTCTAAAAGGAGAAACTTTCATGGTGAGGTGGCATCCGAATGGTTTGGATCTTAATCGATTTCATGATTTAGTGGGATCATCCTAAACTCTTCACCTTATCCTCTTCATCTTATAAAAGAAGAGGAGCTCTCATGGAGAAGGGATAAGTTGGATTTGGCTTGGAATTATTATCTTGGTTGGAGTGTCTTTGAGTTTTGCCTTTGTCAAGATAGATTGTGAGTATTATCATATCACTGCTCTCAAAATTGTTGGAATGGAAGTGTGTGGGGAACGAAGGACAGTTGGAAGGGACCTTATGACTTTAAGGCCATGGTTGTAATCTCTCTTTCACATTTAATATGATACAGTAATATGATTCTTTCCTATAAAGCTTGTTGTGTTTTATTGTATGATTCCTTGATCATATACATAGGTTTGTGTTGAGTTTATTCTATTACTATCACTTTGGTTGGTTGTATTCTTTTGCAGGACCATCATTGTATGAGTGTTGGAACAGAGCTAGGATGGCGATAGCGAGAGGAAGTGACGTTTAAATGGTATGTCACCTATCCCTCTTTAGCTGGTAAATTCAATATCTAAAACTTAAGGAAAGCGTCATGTTCTGGTGTGTTTTGTTCTAGATCTAGGTGGATATAGGGAGATTAGTTAGTGTCTGCACCTACCGATTTGTTCGATAGCACCACTGCTCTATCTATTGGGCTATCCCAACTTATCGGTGTGTTGCACTTTCTTCCATAAAGTGCCTCAAATGGGATCATCTTTAGATATGTTTGGTACCCATTGTTATAAGAAAACTCTACCAAGTGTAGGTAGTCTTCCCATTTTTACGATCCATCACATATATCCTCAACATATCTTCAATCACTTGATTCACCTTCTTTGTTTTTCCATCTGATTTTGGATGATAGGATATACTGAAATTCAAATATTTTTCAAACCCATGAAATAATCCTTTCCAAAAATTAGAGGTAAATTTTGGATCTCTATCAGACAAAAATGTCATGTGTATGCCATGTAATTGAGCAATTTCTCTCATATAAACATCATCAATGTTGGCTTCCTTGTGAGCGAGCTTAACTGGAATAAAATGGGCAGCTTTAGTAAGCTTGTCCACCACTACCATGATAGAATCATGTTGCTTGTTTGTTCTGGACAATTTTGTGATGAAATCCATTGTCACAACTTCCCATTTCCACTCAGGAATGG
Source organism: Picea engelmannii (assembly GCA_009831015.1). Classification (NCBI taxonomy): domain Eukaryota; kingdom Viridiplantae; phylum Streptophyta; class Pinopsida; order Pinales; family Pinaceae; genus Picea; species Picea engelmannii. The sequence goes on along the minus strand of ML777286.1, from coordinate 1,207,153 downwards.
GTAATGGTTGTAGAAAACTAGCTAGGTGTCTATGCTTAGCCTTTACCTTTTTGACATTCCAAACATTTGGCAATAAAATCTGCAACTTCTTTCTTCATGCCTGGCCAATAATATTGTCTTTTGACAGCTGCAATAGTTTTCTGATAACTTGGGTGCCCAGCATAAGGCCCATTATGCATTTCCCTCAATATCATATTTTTCAATTCATTATAATTTGATACATAAATTTTGCTCCTGTACATGAGAATTTCATCATTACCTAGCTTCTATTCTTCAATTTTCTGCTGCAAATTACCTTGCTATAATTTTCCACTAATTCCTTGTATTGCAAATTTAATTTGGCAGCCTCTAAAATTATGGGTTTCAAATATGATTGGTACATGATAATGGTTGTAGCATGCATTTCATGCACTCTTTTGCTGAGCGCATCGACCACTTTTTTCTCTTTCCCCTTGATATGCTTTATATCAAAGTCATATTCACTTAGAAATGCTAACTATCTGCTTTGCCTAGCATTTAGAGTTGGTTGATCAAATAAATATTTCAGACCATTAAGGTCTGTTCTTAGCTCAAACCTTTTCCCCATGAGGTAGTGTCTCCATTTCCTCAAGGAATGCACTATGGTTTCCAACTTCAAATCATGAGTGGCATAGTGTCTTTCATGCTCCTTCAACTTCCTTGATTCATAACATATAACAAACCCATTTTTACTGAGGACTCCACCGAGTCCTTCTTTACGTGCATTTGTGCATAAAATGAAGTCTTCATTTGGGTCTACAATACTTAGTATTGGATCACTTGTTAATAATTTCTTCAACTGTTGGAAACTCTTTTCACAATCCAATGTCCACTGAAACTTCACACCCTTTCTTTGCAAGGAAGTGATTGGGTGTGAAATCTTTGAAAATACTTCTATAAATCTCCTATAGTAGCCTAGAAGGCCCATGAATGATATGACCTCTATCACATTCTTTGGCACTGACCATTCTCTAATGTATTCTATCTTCTCTGGATCCATTGCTATCCCATCCTTTGAAATGATATGTCCCAAATGATGAATTTGCTTCTGATAAAATGAGCACTTTCTCAATTTGGCATACAACTAATTCTCCCTTAATACTTGAAACACCATCCTCAAATGATTCTCATGCTCTTATTATAACTTATAATATATAATAATGTCATCCAAAAATACAATGACAAACTTGTCTAAATATTCTCGGAAAACACCATTCATTAAGCACATGAAAACATTTTGTGCATTTGACAACCCAAATAGTACCACCGTGAACTCATAATGACCATACCTTTTCCTGAAGGTGGTATTTCTGATATCTTCCTCTTTAATCCTTACCTAATGGTATCCTAATCTCAGATCTATATTTGAAAATATCTTTGCATCCTTCAATTGATCAAAGAGATCATCAATCCTTGGTAGAGGATACTTGTTCTTTACAGTCACTTTATTCAACTTTCTGAAATGAATGCAAAATATTAATGTCCCATCTTTCTTCTTCACAAACAAGACTGGGGAACCCCAAGGTGACACACTTGGGGGTATATGCCCCTTCTTCAAAAGTTCTTCAAGCTGCATTTGCAACTCCTTCAACTCTGGTGTACTCATTCTATAAGGATTCTTTGACATTGGAGCTGCTCTGGGCATTAAATTTATAGAGAAATCAATATCTCTCTTTGGGGGTAGTCCTGGTACCTCCTTGAACACATATTCAAAATCTTCCAGGACTGCATAATCTTCCAAATTTGGCACATTATCTTTAGGTGTCTCTTCCATATGTGCTGCAAATATTTGACACCCTTTTCTATAACATTTCTTCAGCTGCAATGTTGAACTTTATCTAATGGTTATTGTCCTAGGAATTCCTTGCACTTTCCTTAGGTTCCCTACCTCATCCAAGAAAGTGAATTCCTTTTTACGATAGTCTAGGATAACATGATGTTGATCCAACCAATCCATCCCAATTAGATAGTCATAGGAACGTAAAGGCAGGATGTTCAAATCTGCCCTGGTGTTCATTCCATTCATGTCCATAAGACATGACTTAACCATCTCATTAACCTTTCATTTGGCTCCGGTAGCCATTTGCACCAACCAATATTTCCCATGCTTTCTTCTTGGCAAATGCAAACTTTCCACCATCTTATGATCTATATAACTATGACTAGCTCCTGAATCAATTAAATTAACAATGGTTTGGTTGTTGATCATACCTTCCACTTCAATCATATGTGGTTAATACTCTGCTTGCCTGTTGTCCAGGGCTGCATAGATCTTGGGTACATTTCTTCCCATGTCCTCCATTGTTTCATCTTGTTGTACATTGTGGACAATCCTCACTTTTTCACCTCTGTGAGGGAAATCTCTGAACATATGATCTCCTTTACAACCCCAACATTGAATAGGTGGTTGCCTTGGCCTTTGACCCCCTGCTTCAATCGTTCTGGGTTCTCTAGAAGTTGGTTGTGTCTGAGGATTATTTCTGAAGAATGGTGGCTCAGATCCCTTCTTCCTCTGATCCATATTGAATTTCTTTTTGTCTTCCCAAGATTTTTGGAAAGTTGGCCTTGATTTTTTCTAATCATATAGGCATTTAGCTCACTTTATTGTCTCCTCCAATGTCTTTGGATTATCATACTCTGTTTTTTCACTGATGAATGTTGTCAATCCACTCAAATACCTTTGAATCTTAACTGTCTCATCCTTCATCAAAGAAACATATTTCAATAGTTCTAAAAACCTTCTCTCATATTCATCTATTGTCATACTCCCAATCTTGAGTTCAAAGAAATCTTTCATCTTCTTCTCATAATATCTCTTTGTCAAGTATTTCTTCTCAAAATAATTCTTGAACTCTCTCCAAGTGACACTTTTCTCTTTAATGTGTTGCACCTGCACAAGCTAATCCCACCACATGGATGCCTTTCCCTTGAGTTGATAGATAACAATTCTACCTTATTCATGAGAAGAATAATTATGCAATTGAAAATACTTTCTCATGCCCAACAACCATGTCTTTGCATCTTCATCCTTCTTGTGCTCACCATCAAATGTAGGAGGTTTGATTTTTTTCATTAATCCTTGTACCTCATCCACCCTAGACCCCTTATGCTTCCTGACAGGGGATGGACTTGAGCTATTATTGATCTCTTATTGGAATGCCTCGGGGAGTGGTGGTGATGCCTGCTAACACTTTTGGCTCTTCTTTTCTCATCAGGAGACATGTGACTTCCTTATTTGCATGAACCACTCTCCTTATCCAATTTCTTTTCTAATACATTCAATCTCTGCAATAACTTCATGTTGAAGTCATCCTGCTACACCTTGGCTCTCGTAATCCTCTTTATGGATTTGTACATCCTTCTGCAAATTTTTAATGGTCTCTACCATATTCATGTTTTCATCCCTTCCTTCTCCATGTCCATTGGAGTTTGTTCCTTCAATGCCCAAATGGACATCCATCCCTCTAATATAATCTTCCTGACTATAAATACCCTATACCTCTTCCATTACTATGGAATCTGTGTTTATCCTGATCTGATCTATTTGTTTTTAACTCTGCAAAATGTGCAGCAAACAAAACTTTGTCAGACTAACTATTTCAACAATTTGATGAAAATATGAACCATTCTGGTTCAATAATATATCATAACTCTTTATTCTGATTTCCTAAAAAATTGAATTCCCAAATTAATTTTTTGTGTGGATATTTATATTCCACTGTCCAATACCTTTCCAACTCCTCCTCCCATTCTCAATTCCAAGTCTTGAGTAGAAAGTTATGGTTATTTGAAAACTGCCCATTAATTTTTCTGTTCATTTTTCAACTTGGTGCAAATTTGCACTGTAATTATGCATTTTTACACATACTCCATTGGAATTTTCATAGAATATCAATTGGTTTTCCTCATATACATATTATGGACACTCTGTCCATATTTCACCTTTTTCTAGGTTCGTGGCTGCTAGTTACAGCCTGCTAAAGTTCTAGACCAATTTGTGTTTTTGGTCTGGAATGCTATAGGTACCTTCCTTGCCAATTTAAACATATTTAACATGCCCAAAAATTTAATTGAGATCTAGGACTGTCTTCTATGGTTTAATATAATTCCATTGACTATTCCTGCGCCTCAATCTGATTCCAGAGAAAAAAGTTATGGCTCTTTGAAGTTAGTTGGGTCTTAAAATTTACCCTTCACTCTTTGTGTTGTAACTTCCTCATAAAAGCTCCATTGACAAATGATTTACACCATTAGAAATATCTCTCCGAGCTATTTTATTTGAGCTGCAGAGACAGAGTGTTCCTTTGCACACTCCGTTCTCGTGGTTTTCAAGTACCTAAAAACACTCTTAAGGGGCTCAAAAACGCGCTGCAAAAAGATGTCGCTCAAATGATATAAAACGTCGCAGAAAATTGTTGGTTTTCTGATGTTTTTCACCCTCCAAATGACTTTGTGCGCACAAATTTCAACCTGTAAACCCATATTTTCCATGCATAGCAAAAACAAAAGGTAAATCGTGCTCCTCGCACCTATAACCACTGTGTGTCGCTTCTCTGTCGCGCCAATAACTTGCACACTACTTTTGTGTCGCACACCAATATCCATTGTGTGCAGTTTTGGTTCTGGTACTAATACCCATTGCAAACAATTTTTCTATCACACGGTGATATTTCGCTCGCATTTCACTCTACGCATTGCACCATTGCAGAGTTTAGTATGCCCCCACTGCACACCAATACTTTGCATGCACCCTTAACAAAACTGTCGCGCGACAACATATACCCACATTGCGCGTGCACCAACCAAACTCCTCTGCACTCTACCAATACTGTGTGCACCAAGCGTACCATTATTATGTGTTTGTAAACTTCGTGCACCTTATTATGCATATGTACACTGCACAATGCTAATTTTAGCGCGTGCACCCACACACCAAGTATTTTCCGCGCGGTGCCAAAATTTAGTGTGCACACCCGCACAACAACATTTTTTCCGCACGATGCCAAAATTTAGTGCACACACCTACACACTAACATTTTTCCGTGCGATGCCCAATTTTTACATATCACAAGTTTTTTAATGCGCATCATGCATTTTTAGTGCCCCCAACTGCGCACATTCATTCTTATACGCATCAATTCCTCGTGAATTCCGCTACAGAAATTGGGGCTTTTTCCCCAATTTACCATAGACATTCTGCAACTATAAAATTTGTCCAATTTTACCCCGATAACACCAATTCAATCTCCGTAACAAAAAATTGTTGTGGGTTGACATTTTTGGAACGAATTTACCCAAAATCAATTTACGAATTGAGAATTTATTTTACTAATCTCGCTCCATCGGTCATGGCTTCACTATAAATTCAAATTCGACCAATTCCAGGTCTAAAGTTGCTAGAATAGATATTAAATCAATAATATCTCACCAAATGGCCAAATTTCTCAATTTTCCCATGAATTTAACAACAAAAATTGGGGATTTTCCCAATTCCACCCAATTGTTGTTACTTTTTCCCATGGACGCTCTGTAACTTGAAATTTGGCCACTTTGAAGTAAATCCTCTGTGAAATTTCACTTCAAATGAACTTGTTCGGCCCATGCAGGCTCGATGTTGAAAACTGAATCTCTGATACCATGTTTTAACATCCCCAACCACCTAGGTCAGACCACGATACATGAGAGAAGACTCTCATTCTCTCTGTGGAACATACTGTAACATACCCAGCATCCAACTGAGCTATTCCACATGAATTTTTCCAACTATATGCAATTAAAACATATATACACATAGAGATCTTGCCTAAACATATACATAAAACGTAAACATACAAATACATATGTAAATGCATGGATTCACATGGAAATAACAATAAATGTATTCATGCAACATATGCGGGAAATACCCATAAATATAAAGACATATATAACCACACATAAGATAAACCCATAAAAATACACACGTAAATGACAATACAACATGAAATTTTATCACATTGTTAACACTTATCTTGGTAATAATATCACCAACTGCGTGCAAATCTTCCATGAACCTCCCAGCCTTAGACCACACTGCTCATCACTCTCAACAGTGATTCACCCCCGAGGTGGGACTAAACTCCACCCAGGTAAAGGGATTCCTAGCCAGGCTAAAGGCTCCTACACAATAGGAAAGACTCTGTCACAGGTGCCAACTCAAACTAATAGCCTAAAGTCCCTCATTCCTCACATGCCTGTCCCACCCAGGAAGTGTGCCCCTTCTCTGCTCAATAGTCCTTCGGCTGCCCCACTTCCTTTCTGGGCTTCAACAATAGGCCGGATAGGAAGTCTTAGAGCCCTGTAGCTATAGTTTATCACTTTGAGGAAATCAATTCCTAAAAATTATCTCACCCATAGAATTGCTCACAGGCCTAACAACGTGCCTCTTCAATATCGCATGGGCCTGACAACCTGCTTCTTCAGTCCATCTCCCAAGCTAACCGCCTACACAAACGAGCTATGGATATAGTCTACAAGTACAATGATAGGAAAGTATGAATAATAACTAACTGTGAGAGTGAAATGGTCATGGAATCATAGTTGAATGATGGAAGGAATCATGGATGAATGATGGAAAATGAACTAAATCCAAACAATATGTATGCATGTCCCCAACTTGACACTTGTCATGTTGGGAGCTACTTTGGCCCACTTGTCCCCAACTTTGGAACTTAGGTTAAAATAATTACCCATACTTTATACTTATAGAAATATTAATATAATATTTCTTTTTGGCTTAAGATCCCTAGCTTAGCCCTTTTTCTTAACTTTTAGCCCTCCCTTTCCCTAACTAGTGGAGTTTAGTCCCCCATATCTTTTATCCTATTCAGTCTTCGTGCAACGATGTATTTTATATTAATGTTGAGACATATAAAAAAGTAGGTGCACTAGCCTTTAACATCTAGGCTCGCTGGCCTAATAATCACAAACTGGCTCAATAGCCTATAAAACACAACATATACACAAGGCTCCTTGGCCTCAAATTCGTGCGCACTTAAGTTGTTGCGCGCAATATCCTGGAATGTGTACACTTCCTCATTTTACTGTGCAGTACATGCGCACACTATGCCATGAAAGGTGCATACAAAAAATTATATCAAACAACTCACCATCTTAAGTACATTTCCATTTACATTACAATTGGGTTCGACCTAGGGATATTACAATAATGTCAAAACCTCTGAAGGATGGATCTATGAAGTGACAAGGACCATAGATCTAGGGACCCTTCAGGATATTCCTTGGCTGTTATATCTAGACCATGGTCAACATGGCACTAACCCCTCCGAGAGCAAGGAGGAGGTCACACCACGTATCCCCCGAATGTCGAAGTTGTGAAGTAACAGAGGCCGTAGATCCAGGGGTTATGTGGAGACACCTTGACCATGAGATCGAAGGGATTGGAAGGCAATCTGTACAAGGTGACGTGGAATCCTTAAGTCACCCATGGTGATATGGAGCCACATTTGATGTGCCACGTATCACCTAGATTCAAATGTTTCACACACCCTACGTGCCCATTAAAATGTAACATGTGTCATTGTTGTGGGGTATTCTACCCTACGGACTAACAAGCTAGGGTTTTAAACTTGTACGCAGATCATGACCCTTAAGACGTAACTTTTAACCTTCTACCCGAAACCTCAACCCCTTTTCTCATGCACACATGGGAAGAGTCGACTAACCTTTTTATCGACGGTTGAAGTAGATCCTCCGTTGAGCCTTTATCCCCTTGCTACTGCTGCTCCTTCCACAAAGCTTTCCTGCAATCAAGACAAAACTACACATGCATGCTATTGATCTACTAGGGGGTTAGAGATTAAACACAAATCAAATAACATAGATAAGACTCATGTATTCAGGACGGGAAAAATATCTTTTTCATTAATCTCAATATGAATCAACTTACAATGATTTCCGAGACCGGCCACCGTTCCTTGATCCTGATCCTGGGCTCTTCCTCTTCTTTGTCCTCCAACTACTTTGCTTGAACTTCTCCTAAAGCTTGAGGAAAGGCTAAAGGGTTGGGACAATAATGGACTTGGCAATTTGGCAGAGTTTCTTTGCTATGATTTTTTCCTCCTTGAATAGTACCCCTACCCCTCCTTTTATAGGCTAGAAGGA
>ML777286.1:1141107-1189033 GCA_009831015.1 Picea engelmannii | reverse complement strand
GGGTTACTTGATTTAGGAGGTTTTTGAAGAGTTTGTTCAGCATGGCTTTGGCAAGGAAAGGCAATGAGTAGGCCTGATGCCAGGTAAGCAGGGATAGTGCAATTTAGGGTTATAACAGTCACCCACTTTAGGGGCCACGTTTCCTCTCTTCCTTGCCGCGTGTCATCCATGGTACTTACCTTTTTTGTCCATTTGGTAGGAGGAGTATTTGGGATGCACCTGTACTTTCCTCTGCATATAGTACATCACCACGTGTGAGGGTGGACCCTTCGGGAGTCTGATACTTTGGGACTATGGGGGTTTGATATGTGGTGTAGAGGGTAAGTTGAAAGGCCCGAAAGCTAGATCCATCTGTTGATATTTTAGACTCCTTTGGGAGTTCAATAATTTGGGACTCTAGAGGGTTGTGTGTCGTAAGAAAAAGGGACATTGAGTGTCAAAGCATCAAGTGCTGAATTCCCCTATAGCCTGTGTATTAGATGAGGATTAAGTCCCGTCGTTGGATTGGACGGTGGATGGACCTTCCCTATGGGAGGTAGGAAATTGGAGATGGTATGAATGAGATGGATCCACATGGGCACCACATATCCCTCAATTGATAACACCCGAAGAACTTTGGGAGGCCATAACTTGCAAACTAGAGGATGGCTTAGAGCTTGGTAGCAGTCATTATAAATCTACGGGAAAGTAGAAGAGGATGAAGACTTCAGGAATGGGATTTGAGATGATTATATTAAGAAAACATTTGATGTCCCATACCTAAAAATGGTACTTAGGGGTCGGGACTCGGGTATGTTACAAATTGGTATCAAAGCATGGTTACAACACTTGGCCTTCTTAGACTCATAAACAAGTCGCCTAAAAATATTATAAGAATTTTTTTAGGGGTGACACCCTATCTTACCCCATTACTAAGAGGCTTATTTAAACCTCTATTGAAGAAAGGGAGGAAACTTTCTATTGTTGTGTGTGTTTTGAAAAATCTGAACTGTGTGTTGTTCATAAAATATTAGAGAATTAACTAACATAAAAAAAATTATCAGCACTCAAGCATTCATTGGACCACAAGAAAACTACAACATAAAGGATGGTGACACACTATGAATTCAGGGAAATCTCCCACAATAGAGAGGAAGAATCTGAAGAAAGGAGGGAGGTGGAAACCCCTCCAGATTTGGCTGAAACTGCCAGAAGCCTCATGGTAGAATTACAAAGTTGTAAGGATGACAATGAAAGGTTGATAAAAGAGAAGGAAAAGAAAACTAAAATTAATGCAGTTCTACTCTGTATCTTATCAGATATACAAAGGAAGTTGCAACATGGACCAACAACCAATCATGTGGACATACATCATATGAAGAAAACCCAGAGTCCACCTGAAATACAAAAGCATGTCCCTAAAAGTGGCCACACTAGGAGAAGCACTTCAAAGAAGTATTAACATGGAGCCAAGAGACACTCATTGGAAGAATCCTCTGGTGAGGAAATTGATAGCTCCAATGAATCTTCTAGTAGCCAAAATAGTTTGCATTCCCAGAGGAAAATAAAGAAGAGAAAATATTCCAAGAGTCATGATCCTGAAGAGTTCAAGAAATCTAAACCACCCACCTTCGATGGAGACATTAAGAAAGGGGAAGAAATAGAAGTTTGGATGCTTGGCATCAAGAAGTACTTAAGATTCCATGACTACTTTGAGAATTTAAAGGTTCGAATAGACATTTTTAACTTGAATAGAAAGACCTCCATTTGGTGGGAGGACCTTATGTATGTGAAAGGAATCCATGAGAAGGAATTGTCATGGAAACAATTTGAGAAATAATTCAAGAATAATTATCTGTCAAAGAAATACTTTGATGGTGTTAGTGTTAGAATTCACTCCTGGATTGCGACAGGAGCAGAGCCCAATGCCCATCAGTTTATGTAACGAATAAATTTAATGGGTGATCAAATGGGTAGAGACCTAGGAAGGAATCGCTCTAACTCAAGGACCAGGCCTGGTATGTAAAGAACAAAGGAGGTCTTGATCTAACTTCCGTCAGTGAGTTGATTGTAAAATGAGCAGATGGAAGACTTGGTGAGATGAGTGAGCAAGACTGCCTTGGGCATCAGGCCTTTCAGCAGCTTGAGGAAGAAAAACTCAGAATACAAGATCCTCTTGGTTCAGAGTTTCAGGGAACTGAAGGGTGACTTGACTGGATCCTCCAATTCCAAATCATTCAGAGTTGAGAAAATACAAGAACTGATTAGAAACAATGCAACTATTACAGTGATCCAACATACATCATCCTATAACAGCGCAACTCGACTGGATTCTCCAATTCCTACTTGTTCTAACACAGTGTAAACAAAGAGATGGAAAGAAGCTGACATTCATAAGGAAAGAAATCTCAAGTTCCAATACATAACCAGAGCAACCATTGCTTCGTTAAAACTTTACAATCGGGAGCCTAGCTCAACCATCGATAGATTACAAAATGGCGAAAATGCCTACATATACTCAAAACAAAATAACAACAGCGAAAACGAGACACTGCATTAAAAACATTGCGTCTACATGTCTTCTGGCAGTATGCACATGCAGACTCTGAACGATCATGCACTTATGACAAATGCAATCAGACTCTTGACTATCCTACAAATGAATTGACATGCTTTTAATCCTTTGCCGGAATTTCCATTTATGGTGGAGACGATGTCTAACCACCTCCAACAACTTCAATAACTTCTTTCTTGGGATCGGAAATAGTCCTAGCCAACTCTGCCCTTTGAGACGTGGAGATCTTCTCATGGTGCCACCTGAATCAGATAAACAGTCTAATGGATAAGGCATGGAGGCTGGTGTGAAGACTGGGGCACATGAAGGTATACAAACGAAGGGTAGGCGAGGAGGATTTGGAAGTCTTGGCATGGAAAGGGGAAAGGGAGTGATCACGGAAACAGCATGGGCGAGACACATGGCAAGAAGAAGGATATAAGGAAAGAGCTAATAGTAACAGGGAACACATTTTTTATGAAGGGTTGACGTGTAAGGGAGTGGGACAGATGTCAGAGGATGAGGAGGGACCAAAGTAAATGGGACATGCCATGCGGTTAAGTGGAGAACAGATGGTAGGGGAGAAAATGGTACAGAAGGTGACATGACAGGAAGGGGCCCCACATCAATACCACACCATTCCAGACCCCCCCCCCCCTTTATTAAAGGAAAAATGGAAAAGGGGGTCCAGAATCGCTTGAGCTTCGTTGATCTAGGTGCCTCAATATTGACTGTTTGAGAAATGCGCACCCAATTCCGGACACCCCCCCCCTCCATTAAAGGTAGAATGATGAGGGGGATCCAGAATGAAACCTCATCCGTAGATCTAGGCGGGAAGATCTTGGTCGTCCAACACTACCTGCTCATTAAAATGACGTTCCCACCCTCTAAACTTTGGGAAAAATGGGTTTTCCGAATCTCTTTCTTTGCTCAGGGGACACTTCTTTTAGGACAGTACCCCATACATGATTATGTTCTAACATTAGGCTCCATGGGGGACGACACGCCCCCTGCGGGCTGCCGAGAACTCTTTGTAGCTTCAGTGCCTTGCTCTTGGGCTATGGAGTCAAGCTCGAAACACCCTGCTGAAAATAAAGGCCAAAAATTAACAGTAAAAGCAAACAAAATAAGCATACATGCTCAAAAGAGCTTATTTATGTATAGTCCTAAACTAGCAAAATCCTTTACATGGGGCTAGGTGAAAACAAACTTCCACCATAACCATTCAAGCAACTTCCTGAATAGAAGATCCTTCCTTCTGTCGATGATCACCAACAGATGGTGTAACTGTGACATCATAATGTTTACGCTCTTGAGCTCCTCCTTATAGACTGGAGTTGAGATGAAATAGGGTGGCTCCAAATTGAGAAGGAAATACAACTCCATGTATTCATTCACAAGCTCATAGGACCAGTGGAAAAATCCAGAAAATTGGTGACAAGAAGCCTCCTCTACTACATAGTTGTTCATGTGTGGCTGAATATCTCTGGTAAGCACAGGTGGGTGGACAGCTGACATAGGCTGACTGATCTCAGGCGGTGGCTGCTCACTGACTAGCTCTACGTAGTCTGTAAACTGCATCTTCGACTGCTCCTCTGGTTCTTCTGGTTCCTCTTCTTGGCTCTCCCAAGGGTCAGAGTCATAATCATCATAGATAGGACCTGTGGGAAATCTCTTCTTTTCAATCTACTGCTCAGGGGGGATGATTTCCTCATAATGTCTTTCATTTGTGAACAGAGGAGAAGGCTCTGTAGTCTGCTCTTGGAAGTTCTAGGTGTCCATCTCAAAACTTGATTCATAGCTGTCATACACGGGTTGGCTGCTACCTAGGTCATCAATCTATGATGTGGGGCTCTGTTGCTCCTCAATTGAATAGTCATTAAAGTTGGGTGAGCACCAAACTTCTTCATCTTGAAAAAAAGGAATGATCTCCAGATCCTCCTTTACAATCCCAAATGTAAATACATCATGGGAAATCTTGTGAAGAAAAAGAGAACAATCCTCTTCCACAATGGCTTCTTCCCTTAAATATGAGACAACAGGCTCCTCGGGGGCATAAACTAATGTCTCTACGGCTATAAAATATTCAATATCCTCTTCAAAAGAGCCTCCAAGAACATCTACCTCAAGGACTGGAAACTCCTCTGCACATCGTTCAGATTCCCACCTATCGAGTTGGGCAGAGAGAGATTTTATCAGTTCCCTAACTTCGCCCAAATCATCTTCCTCCTCCTCAGTGTCTTCATCACTCTCATAACCTTCCTCTGATGTAGACGAACGGGGATGAGAAAGGATTGATTTCTGATCCAAGTCATCAGGATCATCCTTACAGCCTACGTAAGAAGCATATCTATCTTGTATACAATTGTTGTACCTCTCACAACAATTATGAAAAATTAACTCAAAGGGATAAAGCTTCTGACAATAGGCGATGAAAGCTGCATGAAATTCTACGAGTGAAGAAATGCTAGCAGGGGGTAAAGAATGATACCATTTATGAGCATCCCCTACTAACGAGAACATGAACATTTTCAATAATACATCCTCATGATGTATCTCCCACTGATGCATGAGTTCATGAAACTCGTAGATATGTTGAGTAGGGTTGTCCTCCTTATGCTCTCTAAATATGGGAAAATAATTGCCCCATTCATCCAGAGAAGGGACATCATTAGGAAAACCGAGAATAGCAGAAAAATTAAAAGGAGCAAACCTCCGAGCAAGTATTTTCTCAATATCGAACCAATGGAGTCTTCAATTGGTCCTCAAATCATGGGGTCGCCGGGTGAAAGATGCACAGCTTCAAATGTGTCTGGTCTTGGTTCACCATCAAAGGCCAGATCCTAACGTTGTGTCTTCCCAGGAAACTTCTCCAGTTGAGAAAGCAGCTGCTGAAACCTTCTCGAGAAAGATCCTCTGGGTGAGATTTCAGGTGTGCTAAAAGTAGCCACAACTAAAACAATGAAGTGGAAACATTGGAGTCGCCATAGTGGAGTCACCAGGTGCACAGTATAAATCTTTGATGTACTAGGTTCTGATGCACCCTCAGAACTAGTAAGCTTTGTCGTTCAATCCCAGGGAAAATCTTCAATTTTGTCCATGACAACGGCGCCAGAAACATTAGCGTTAGAAGTCACTCCTAGATTGTGACAGGAGTAGAGCCCAACGCCCATCAGTTTATGTCACGAATAAATTTAATGGGTGATCGAATGGGCAGAGACCCAGGAAGGAATCACTCTCACTCAGGGACTAGGCCTGGTATGTAAAGAACAAAGGAGGTCTTGATCTAGCTTCCGTCAGTGAGTTGATTGTAAAATGAGCAGATGGAAGAATTGGTGAGATGAGTGAGAAAGACTACCTCGAGCATCAGGCCTTTCAACATCTTAAGGAAGAAAAAACCAGAAAAAAAGATCCTCTTGGTTCGGAGTTTCGGGGAACGGAAGGGTGACTTGAATGGATCCTCCAATTCCAAATCATTCAGCGTTGAGAAAATACAAGAACTGATTAGAAACAATGCAACTATTACACTGATCCAACATACATCATCCTATAACAACGCAACTCGATTGGATCCTCCAATTCTGAGCTATTCTAACACAGTGTAAACAAAGAGATGGAAAGAAGCTGACATTCATAAGGCAAGAAGTATCAAGTGCCAATACATAGCCAGAACAACCAGTGCTTCGTTAAAACTTTACAATCGAGAGCCTATCTCAACCATCGATAGATTACAAAATGGCGAAAATGCCTACATATACTCAAAACAAAATGACAACGGTGAAAATGAGACACTGCATTAAAAACATTGCATCTACATGTCTTCTAGCAGTCTACGCATGCAGACTCTGAATGATCATGCACTTATGACAAACGCAATCAGACTCCTAACTATCCTGCAAATGAATCGACATGATTTTAATCCTTTGCTGGACTTTCCATTTATGGCGGAGACGATGTCTAACCACCTCCAAAAACTTCAATAACTGCTTTCTTGGGATTAGGAATAGTCCTGGTCAACTGTGCCCTTTGGGACGTGGAGGTCTTCTGATGGTGCCACCTGGATCAACTGAATGGTCTAATGGATAAGGCATGGAGGCCGGTACGAAGACTGAGGCACATGAAGGTATACAAATGAAGGGTAGGCGAGGAGGATTTGGCAGTCTTGGCGTGGAAAGGGGAAAGGGAGTGATCACGGAAACAACATGGGTGAGACACATGGCAAGAAGAAGGATATAAGGAAAGAGCTAATAGTAACGGGTAACATATTGTTTATGAAGGGTTGATGTGGAAGGGAGTGGGACAGATTTCGGAGGATGAGGGGCCAAAGGAAACGGGCCATGCCATATGATTAAGTAGAGAACAAATGGCATGGGAGAAAAAAATACATAAGGCGACACGACAGGAAGGGGGCCCCATGTCAATACCACACCATTCCGGACCCCCCCCCTTTATTAAAGGCATAATGGAAAAGAGGGTCTAGAATTGCTCGAGCGTTGTTGATCTAGGCGCCTCAATCTTGACCGTTTGAGAGATGCGTGCCCAATTCCATACCCCCCCCCTCCATTAAAGGTAGAATGACGAGGGGGCTTCGAAATGAAACCTCATCCGTAGATCTAGGCGGGAAGATCTTGGCCGTCTAACACTACCTGCTCGTTAAAATCATGCGCCCACCCTCTAAACTTTGGGAAAAATGGGTTTTCCGAATCTCTTTCTTCACTCAGAGGACGCTTCTTTTAGGAAAGTACCCCATACATGATTATGTTCTAACATATGGGAATACCAAGGAGTTCTATGAACTCAAATTGGGACAACTCACCATAAATGAATATATCAATAAATTCCTTGAGTTGATAAAGTGTGTTCCCTACATAAAGGAAGAAAATGTAAATATTAAACGATTCATTATTGGACTAACTCATTCCTTCCAGGACCGAATTTAATTTGATGAGACACATAACTTGGAAGACACTATCTGAAAGGCAAGGTATTTCTATAAACAGTTAGAGAATAAGACATAACCTCATGAGGATTGGAAGAAAAAAAGTACTTCGGGATTCAAGAACAAGGGGTTTAAACTCTCAAGATTCAATATATATGGGAATGTTTCTAATATTATCCTTCTTGCTAAAAGTGTATACCAGAAAAATTTCCCCTCCCAGAGTCGAAATAAACCCTTTGGAGCAGACTTAGGTAAGACTGATAACGAAAAAGAGAGAACCCTTGAAATGTTGGGGTTGTGTAGAAGAAGACCTACTGAGAGACTGCCCATATAGGAAACAAAACAATAGAAGGGTCTACAATTTCCAAGAGGCTACCACAATCAATTATGTGGCTAGGAGCATACCACAAATTTATGCATCCTTGGATAATAAACAAGTCGACCACCAAGCTTCAGTAGTGGAGATGGAAGGTATGATTTCCAACCATATAGTTTCCATTTTAATTGACCTTGCTTCTAATTTGAGTTATGTTTACCCTCAAACTATTTAGAAATGTAAATTGCAACAATTTAAACATGTTAAATCATGGTTGGTACAAATAGCCACTGGGACCAAAAGAAAAGTAATAGAGGTCATACCATCATGCCAATTCATTATGAGTGTATTACCCACCCAAGCAACCTTGAACATACTCCCTTTAGGTTCTTATGACCTGTTGATTGGCATGAATTGGTTGATTGTCCATAAAACCAAGTTGGACTGTTAGAATAAAACTTTGGAGTGTGAAAATGAAGAAGGGAAGAAGGAAACCCTACAAAGGATTCAAAAGCTTGTCTCAATGAGACAAATACCATCCCCTCAAATGAAGAAGTATTGCAGAAAAGGATGTCCTTTGTATGTGATACAAGTGTTGGAATCCGTCAAGGAAAACAAAAAAATTGTAGAGGACCATCCCCTATTAAGAGAGTATTGTTCCCATAAGAGGTACCGAGTCTACCTCCAAGAAGAGATATTGTCTTTTCAATAGAGCTTGCACCAGGAGCGGTGCCAGTGTCTAGAACACCCTATAAAATGAGTACACCAGAAATGGTTGATCTCAAGCTTCAACTAAAGGAAATGATGGATAATGGATACATTTGGCCTAGTGTTTATCCATGGGGAGCACCATCCTTGTTTGTAAAAAATAAGGATGGAACACTTCGGTTGTGCATAGACTATAGGAAACTCAATCAGATGACCATAAATAATAAGTGTCCCTTGCCAAGGATCGATGACTTGTTTCACCAATTAAGGGGTGCTACAAATTTCTCCAAGATTAGATTGAGGTATGGATACCATCAGGTCTGAATTAAGGATGAATACATCCACAAAACAAACTTTAGGACACGATAGGGTCACTATGAATTTGTGGTGGTGACATTTCATCTAAGCAATGCACCAACCACTATTATGTGCTTAATGAATAATGTACTCAGTAAGTTCTTGGATATATTTGTATTGGTTTTCATTGATGACATCCTAATATATTCAAAAAATAGGGAATAATATGAACAACATCGCAAGCTAGTACTTCAAGTACTAAGAGAACATCAACTCTATTCTAAGTTTAGTAAGTGTGACTTTTTCTAGAAACAAGTCCATTACTTAGGCCCTGTTATTTCTGAAGAAGGAGTGGAAGTTGATTATGAAAAGATCAAGGCCATTATGGATTGGCCTAAGCCAAAGGATGTATCTGATATCACATTCTTTATGGTCCTAGTAGGATACTATAGGAGGTTCATAAAGGGATTTTCCAATATTGGTTTCCCAATTACTCCCCTTCAGAAAAAAGGAGTTAAATTCTTTTGGACATCAAAATGTGAAGAGAGAATCCAAGAGATAAAAACCTTCTAATCAATGCACCTGTGTTGAAGATTGAATATACAAACAAGGACTTCATTGTGTGTAAAGATGCTTGTAAGAAAGGACTAGAAGAAGTCCTTATGAAATAAGGACATGTAATTTTGTACGAATCCAGAAAATTGAATGAGCATGAAATCAATTATGTGACCCATGATATAGAATTGGCTATCATAGTTCATGCTTAAAAAATGTGGAGGCATTACCTCCCAGGTATAATATGTGTGCTTATGAAAGAACATTGTGGGTTGAGGTACATGTTTTATCAACCAAAACTTAATGCTAGTCAAGATAGATGGATGGATCTCCTTAGTGAGTTTGATTTTGAGATCAAACATATCAAAGGAAAAGAAAATAGGGTTGTTGATTCCCTTAGCAGAAGTATGAAAGTGATTCACTTGGAAACTGTAAGAAGCCGTCAAGGAGAGAGTAAAAAATGCACAAGAAATAGATGCATTTTTCAATATTGTAAAATTTGTTGACAAAGTGTCCTCAGACACACAATTTTATTGATAAGGAAAAAGTGATTACAATCTAAAATGGGAACTCATAATATACTTAACCTCACTTTAAGAAGGAGCTAGTTTGTATATCTCAACTCTAAACTGAAATCTAGGATAACAACCAATCACATAATCACATGAGTATGATAGGTGTCCTTTACATAGAAGCTAGGTGTCCTTATCCTAACAAACTAGAATAAACTAATTTTCTAAAAACATTTAATCTTAAAAATACTTAGACTATAGAAATTTAGGATTATGAGGCTAATAATAACCCCTTTAATCTGAAAGTTCATTTTTACAAATACCAAGTTCATTTCTAAACTTAGTGAACTTTATTCTACCAAGAGGTTTGGTAAAAATATTTGAATTTTGATCTTCAGACGGACATAATTGAGGCTTGATGAAGTCTTTGATGATGAGTGATCAGACGAAGTGGTACGTTGTGTCAACATGTTTAGTATTTGAATTAAATACTCGATTCTTGACCATATTTATTGCTAACTGATTGTCGATCAATACATTAGTTGGTGATTTCTGAGTTTCACCAAGATCCTGTAAAATTCTGCGTAGCTATACAATCTCACATGTTGCTTCCCAAGCTGATATGTACTCTTCCTTTGTTGAATAATTAGAAATTGTTCTATTCTTTTTACAATTCCAAGATACTGTTGTTGAGCCCATATTCATTAAATAACCTGAATTGGATGTTTTATCATCAATGTCACATGCAAAATCAACATCTGGATATCCAACAAGAGTAAAATTTGTGTTCCTTTTATAGAGAAGACCAAAATCTTTTGTACCTTGAATGTATCTCAGTACCCTTTTTGATGAATTTTAGTGAATTTCCCTTGGTTCCTGCATAAACCTTGAAAGTATATTGACTGAATATGAAAAATATGGGTGAGTATTTGTCAAATAAATGATACTTCCAACCAATTGCATGTACTTTGTACTGTTTACCAATTCCCCCCCTTCATATTTTGAAAGTTTCAATTTCTGCTCAATGGGGGTAAGAGAAGGTTTACAATCTTCCATGCCAAAATTCTTTAACAATTCAGTGGCATACTTAGTTTTACTAAGGAATATTTGTTTAGGTTGTTGAGATACTTCAACACCAAGATAATAACGAAGTTTCCCTAAATCAGTCATTTTGAACCTTGCTTTAAGTTCTTCCTTAACCTGTTTGATGTGAGCTTCATTATTTCATGTTATGATTAAGTCATCAACATAGAGTACAAGTATCATCATGTTCTTATATTTCATTTAGAAATACAATGTATCATCTGATTCACTTCGCTAAAAACCCACCTTTCATAGGTACTCATCCATTTTTGCATACAAAGCTCAAGAAGCTTGTTTCAAGCCATATAAATCCTTCACAAATTTTCAAACTTTATGTTCTTGTCCTTTAGCTTCAAAGCCTTGTGGTTGAGTGATGAAAATGTCTTCCTTTAGATAAACATTCAGGAAGGCACTTTTGACATCCATTTGAAGTAATTTCCAACCATTATATGTAGCCAAATTGATAACCATCCTGATAGTGTTCCTTTTAGATGTGGGTGCAAAAGTTTCTTCATAATCAATTCCTTTTCGTTGAGAAAAACCTTTATCAAAAAGTATTTCTTTGTACTTGTCAATCTTACCATTGGGCTTTTAGTTTACTCGATAAAACCATTTACAACTGATGGGATTAACATCATGTGGACAATCAGCTAAGTTCCAAGTCACATTTGCAAGTACTGAATCATATTCATTAGTCATTTCTTCCTTCCATTCTTTATGTCTAGTTGCTTCAACAAAAGATGTAGGTTCAGTGGAATTATGAGAAAAAATTGGTTGTTCTCTTCAAGATCCCATAGTTCCTGTTTTGTTAATTTCATTTGAATGAACACCTTTGAGAATTTTTTCAGCCCACTTTGGATTATTATGTTGAGGGGATTGTGGATCTAAATCACCATTATTATTGAAATGAGGATTTTCAAAAAATGAGGCTCTTCTTTCATTTGAAATATCTAAGGTTGGGGAAGATTCTTTTGAAGATTCATAATTAGAAGAGTCTTTTGTAGTTTTATTATCAGATGAATCTGAGTAAATTCTTGATAAAGAGATGTCTTTTGGAGAAACAAAGTATTTTTCAAACCAAATGTTTTCTTTGACTTGTTCAACTTACCTTTACCCTTAGTGTTTTTATTCTCTGAATGACTAAGGATATGACTAATCTCATCTAAACTGTTACTTTCAATTTAATAATAAATTACATCTCTACTAACAATGAATTTTACATCTGAAAGCAACCTATACCCTTTATTTTCATCAAAGTATCCAATGAAGGTACACTTCATAATTTGGTTTTCTAATTTAGTCCTCTTTTCCTTAGGAACCAAAGCATAACAAGTTGAGCCAAAAAACCTAATATGATTTATATTGGGTTTAAAACCATACCAAAATTCATAAGGTGTTTGTCCATCTAAAGTTGATGTAGGTGATCGATTTCTGAGATAAACTGCAGTATGGACTGCTTCAGCCCAAAATTTTGTGCTCAACCCTTTAAACTACATCATAGATGTTGTCATGCCCATGAGAGTTTTGTTCATCCTTTTGGTAACTCCATTCTTCTTTGGAGTATAGGAATATGTCAGTTTCCTCTTAATTCCATTGTTTCAAACATAATCATTGAATTCAGTTGAAGTGAATTCTACTCCATTATCTGTTCTCAAGGAGGAAACCTTTTCTCTAGTTTCATTTTCAACCATATGTTGAAACTTTACAAACTTTTCAAAAGCTTCATACTTTGCCTTTAAAAAGTACACCCATGTCATTCTGGTGTAGTCATCAATTAGAAATATAAAGTATCGACATCCACCAAAAGAAGATTCCATTGGACCACATATATCACTGTGAATCAACTACAAATACTGTGTTTCTCTCCATGAGTTGGTTGGAAAAGATTCTCGCTTTTGCTTGCCAAAAATACAAGCTTCACACTTAGAATTTTATTTCTTGAAATTTGGAAAACCATTTACCAAATCTTGGGACTTAAGTTTCAAGAGACTATCAAAGTTTAAGTGACCAAATCGAAAATGCCATAATCTGAATGAAGAAATTTCAGAATTCACTGTTGTTGCAAACTCTTCCTTTCTTTGGATAAATTTCCCATTCATTCTTAGTAACTTCCCATCTTCCTATCCTGTCATTATTATTTTCAAGTTATAATTCTCTGACTTAATATTCACCAAACCATTTTTCATGGCAATTTAATGTCCATCTTGTCTGATTGTGGCTAAGGATAAGCATTTTTTCTTAAAATTTGGTTCATATTGTTATCACTAGGAATCACCTTCAGATTGCATGGAAGGCAAGCCCGGTAACCATTAGGATATATGTGAGTCTAAGAGTGTTTTAAAGGGTCAAATGGAAAAGACTCAAAATGATAATGTTCCAACTCATAAAATAGGGCTAGCATGCACCAGCAATCAAGGTTTTGGATAACTTCGATTAGTATTTGGGAGTGAGTATGAATATAGGGAAGAATTCAATGAGAGGAATGTAGGGGCTACTGTAAACATCATCTCTACAAAAGGCCTTAGGAAGAAAGATTCTTAACACAAGATCTTCTTGAGTTTAGAAACTAAGGAAGATAAATAAACATCATGATAATATAACTATCAAACATCCATCATAGTATCACCACAACCATTCATGTGAATCATTCAAAGCATGAACATTTAGCATCAGAAGAAAATAAGTTGAACGAGAAGCTGATTTCTATTAACCAAAATGTCTTAAATCCAGTACATAGCCAGTTCACAATAACTTCATCAAAATATTACAGTATTAGGGAGCCTTGCTCAACCATATGAACCTACTAAAGAATTTCATATATCTATTTATAACAAAAGGGAGGAAACAACTGGAGGTACGACATGACGTCCTTCCCTTGAAAATCTCTAAGAATTTATTTCATCTAACAACTTGACTAACAACCTATGCTATAAAATAGGAAACTGTTGGTGACTAATCCAACCAATATTCAAATTGACTTGATTCCCCTTTGTTTCACAATTCCTTGTTTTCCATGTGTCCTTCAGGAGTATGTGGTTGTCATCATGATGCCATCTGTTGTTTCTGCAATATTTTCCATCATCAACTATCCAAAAAGATGTTAGCTTGACCCTCCTGGATCCTTGGTGTCTGTTGGTAGCTTGTTTGAGTAGCATTCTGGGTAGCACACTTCAAAATTGGACAAGTAGAAAAGGTAGCACCAAACATTCCTATCCCCTGTGAAAAGTTTGGCCTCTGGAAGACAATAGGTAGTGAATTTAGGTAGCGCCACTGTGATTCTCTGTGAAAATTTAGGTAGCGTTGTCAAAACGCAGCGCCTCCAACTTGAACATGTGCATAGCAAGTAATAACTTTGAATAGTATCAACCCCATTATATTTAGGTGGTTTGGAATCACTGTAGGTAGCACACCAGTGAAACACCAAAATAGACCATTCCGTAGTGCCATAGCGCTACAGAATGTCTCCATTCTTACTGTTGAAGGAGTTATCTCTTTACAAAAAACCCAAAACTCTGAAAAACAAGCACTTAGAAGCCTGTATAAGTGGCAGAGGTAATATTTCAATAACATTTCATCCTCACAAAAAGGAACCATCTTAAAAAATGGGGCTCACCTTTCACCAGCTACTTCATTACCTTGACACTGAATTTCACACTCTTTCTTGTAGAAGGAGGGTCTTCATTTTGGCACAACAAACTTCTTCCTTTTAGTAAAGACAGGCTTCTTCATTAGAGCTATGCTTTCCTTGACCGTTGGTCCCTACTTTAACAACATTGGTGGGTGATAAAGGACTTGCATTATGTGATTGAGGAGTAGATTCTATATCCAACTTGAAGTGAGAAGCAACAACCAAATGTTCCCATGAAATCTCTTTCTTACCCAATTCCTCAGAGACTAGCATTCTAATCAATCCAGAGTGGAAGATGCTAGTATCCACATCCTTAGAATTTGATTGAATCATGTCTTACATCTTACCTATTCTCCTTAACAAATAGTAGGGAATATTTATTTCAATTTTACCAGTAAAATGCAGTAGACGCCTTATATGGTACTTGTACAATGTGTTAAACCTCCCTTCACATGTAAAGTATCTATGGATGATCTTCAATATCCTGTCAAACTGCTCAATCAATTGATTCCTTGGCACACCTTTAGACAAATCATTGACTTGATCTTCAGGCTTAAGGAAATCTTTGGCATAGGCTAAACTCAAATCCATGGCTTTAAACCACTTTTCACCTATGATAGGGATTCTTGTTGCAGCTGAAATAGAGGCCTCAGTCACCTCAAATTATAAATCCGCTACCTTGTTTCTCCTACCATCAAAATGTAAGGGAAACTTCCTTGTCACCTTAGGATGGCCCTTTTTCATATTCTGACAGAAAGAGAGGCATCCCACACTTTGAAAAACTTCTCTTGCCATGGGCTCTGTATCAAAAAGATGCATATCCACAGGTTCAGTTCTAACCACCTTGCCCCCTTTGTGTGTCTTCTTCATATAAGGAGTCTCCATAGCTTAGAATGAGATATTATTGTGGCTTATGGGGTAGTAATCTCCAGGAGGACCTATAGTCGAGCTTCAAATGGACAAAGATGCTCCTTTAAACTAGACTGGTGCTAGTAAGCTAAGATTTGGCTGTGGAAATCGCTCCCTTAGACTTGTGAAAGTATTGAAATTTTAGATAGTGAGAGGGTACTCTGTAATTGGCCCTTTGAATATGGGTAAAAAACGCTCAATTCAAATGTCAAAATAAGTAGGGGAGACACAATGTGGTTAAGCAACACCTTTGGGTAGAGCAATGCATATGCAGAGGAAAAATTGTTTAGAAGTTGTAAGCTCAATAGCTATGGTGGGTGGATGTATCAGACTTTGACATGAGAAATGAAGTTCATAGATTTGAAATGAGAGGAGACAAGGATATGATGCAAAGAAAAGTCTCTCACATCTATGCAAGCCCGATAATCCAAACCTTGAGCACTAATTCTCTGTGAAAATTAATGTGCAGAGGAGGAAAAATGGGATACCTGTGGAGTAAACACTTGTTTGAATCTTCATCGATATTTCAGGATGAAGTCATGAAAATCCCGGCCTCCAAACCTACCTCAGCATCAGATATGGTCACACTGTTGTCACCTGGTCAGAACTGTGATTTTGCATGGCGCAACACTCTTGAGTTTTTCAAAATCAAAAACCATTATTAGGGCTCATAAATACAAGATCTTGAAGGTATATTTAAACCAAATCCTGGAACTGAAAACAAGGAACATGACATCAGTCATGGTAATCATAACTCATGATGGAAACATGATGAATGAGAAAGGCGCTATGGAAACACCTGATGTATGGGCAGCGGACCAAATCTTGAGTCATGAATTAAAATGGTTCTAAGTCCAAAAATCAATTGAGGATCAAAACATAAGTTATGACTCAACACTTTATTTATCTAAGGGGTCCTAACAAAGCTAAATTTAAAAGGGGTGAACTTAAAAAATTAAAATCTAAGGCTTAGAAAAGGATAAAAACAAACAAAACACCCAAGGCAACTTAGTTTGATAACATTGGCTCCACAGGGGATGGCATCCCCCCTGTGAGCTACCAAGAATGAGTAGATTTAGTGCCTTATCCTAGGGCTATGGGGTCAATTATTGAAGCAAACATAAAAGAAAAATGATATTTATAATGGCATGGAAAGCCACTCAAGGCTCAAGAAAAGTACTTTTTTTCAGAAAATTCCCATTGACAGGGCCACCAAAAACTTCTTCATTCTCCATATTCTGCAATTTGAAAGTGTTATTAGAGAATACCTCAGATATTTTGAAAGGAACGATCCATAAAGATTCAAATTTACCATGCTTTCCTTTATCTTGCTTTGGTGCATCCCACTTGAGCTCCAAATCTCCCTGTTGAAAATATTCTTTGTTCACTTTCTTGTCAAACGCATGCTTGAACTTCAGTTAATGATCATGTTCTTTGTCTACAAGTTGCTCCCGAGTCTGTTGCACTTCAACCAACTGTTGAATCCTTCTGATCATATGATCGGGCTCCCCTTGGTAATCTTGGAAGATTTTTTCCACAAGTAAGGAAAGAGGAGAAGGAAAAATGACCTCAACTCCATACACCAGCTGGAAAAGGGAAAGTCCCAGGGATCTCTTTGCCCTCACTCTGTTAGACCATAGAGAAAATTTGAGTTTTGAGTCCCATACCTTTTTGTTATCCTGTAACAACTTTTTAATGATCTTTATAAGGATTTTGCTTGAGGATTTTGCAATCCCATTTCCCTGAGGGTAGTAAGGGGTAGAGTGAATCAATGTGATCCAAATCTTTTCACAGAACTGAATCAATGGTTTATTCTTGAAAGATGCATCATTATCAATGATGATTTTGTTCAGACACCCAAACCTTTCCATAATGTCTTCAAGGAAACCAATGATCACTTTGTGGGAAGCATTCCTTGTAGGAATAGTTTCAATCCACTTAGTAAAGTAATCTGTAGAAGTCAAGATCCATCTATGTTGGCCACTGGAAGTAGGATGAATTTCCCCAATAAAATCTAGGCCCCACTGCTGGAAGGGTCTTGAAGCTGCCACAGGCTTTAATGGAAAAGACTTAAGTTGTTGATTTCCAGAGAACTTCTGACATTTAACACAGGCTCTGATCTTATCAAAAACATCGGTGAACAAATTAGGCCAGAATTACCCAACCCTGAGGATCTTGTATGTCGTGGTTCTCCAATAATGATGCCCCCCACATAAATTGTCATGAAAATCAAACATGATCTTTTGGGATTCTTGGGGGTCTAGGAATCTCAAAAGCACTCCTAATGGATCTTTCCAATGCAAAACTTGACCAACAAGGAAATATTTTATTGATTTGAGTTTTAAGGATCTCACCTTGTTCTTTTCCATACCATTTGGAGGATGTAAATTCTACAGGAAAAATATAATATCCTTGTACCAGTTGCAATCTGCCAATGCAGAGATGACTTGAGAACCTTTATCAATTAATTCAGCCTACTGATTTTATGAACATGAGTGGATGAAATTCACCCCCAATGTTGAGAAATTTGATTCATCCAATAGCTTGGCTAAACCCTAGCCTTTAACCAATTTGGTAGGCTTAATCTCCAAATCAAATTCAATTATTTTAGCAATACACTTGCTCCTTTTTCCGTCTATATTAGGCTGAATATGAATTTATTTTACAGCAGTTGATGGGACATAAGCAATGACTCTTGAATGCAGGACATAAACTTTGAAAGATATAATAGATTTAATCAATGCATAGGCTTGTTTATCTATGATGTCATATTTTAATTCAGTATCTCTCAATGCCCTGCTGAAAAAGGCAATGGGCTGCTCTAAGACTTTAACATTCTTCTGCAATAAAACTGTTGCTACTGTATCAAAAGAGGCAAAATAAAAAATAAGAAAGCCCTTGGAGTAGTCTGGGATGATAAGAACCAGGGATTCAGTCAAGGATTTATTTATCTGATCAAAAGAATCACGGGACTTAGCAGTCCATTTGATTTCACTACCCTTCCTCAGCATGGTTGTGATATACTTAACCAACTCAGCAAAATTTGACACAAATCTTCTCAAAAAATTATTTTTTCCAAGAAAATATTGAACCTTTTTTTTGGATCTAGGAAGTGACAATGTTTGTATATCTTCAACCCTGCTGGAATCAATCCTTACCCCTTCATCTAACACGATATGCCCCAATAATTTTCCTTCTTTCATGGCGAACAATGACTTTTTTTGGATTCAAAGAGAGCCAAATTTTCTACATTTCAAGAAAACCTTTCTTAAATTATCACAGTGTTCTTTATCAAACTGAGAGAAAATTGTTATGTCATCTAAATAGATAACAACAAACTTGTCCTTATCTCCAATAAATTCTATGTCCATAGCTCGCTAAAAAATTTCCCTTGCGTTCGTCAAACCAAAGGGCATCTTGGCATACATAAATGTACCCCAAGGAGTGGTAAAGACCATCTTCTCCCTATCTTCTGGAAAAACAGAGACCTGATTGTACTCGGAAAAACCATCAACCATGGACATCCTAGTTGCTCCTGTCACCCTCTATAATATGTGCTCCATCTTAGGAAAAGGGTAATTATCCTTTTTTGAGCTTCTATTCAGATTTCATAAATCAACGCAAAGTCTGATTTCTCCATTCTTTTTTCTTATTGGGACCAAATTGGCCGCCCATTCAGAATACCTCAAAGGAATGATAATTTTTTCATCTAAAATATTTTTTACCTCTTTCTCCATGACAGGGAGTAACATATGATTGATTTGCCTCAACTTTTGCCTGAAGGGTTTGGTGTCTTCTTTTAATGGAATCTTGTGCTCTATAATGCTTGTGTCATAAGTTTTGAGATCTTCATAAGTCCAAGTGAATACATCAGCAAATTCCTTCAACAAATTAGTATATTCTTCCCTCTGCTCTTCTGATAGGTTGCTTGAAAATTTGACATATTTCAGATTCTGTTCAGTGCCCAAATTGCACTCAGTTATATCAACATCATCAATGGATACCTTCCCTTTCATTGCCACATCGTTACTATCAAATAATATTTCCAAAGGAACTAGTCGTTTTGGAATATGATTTCTAGGTAGCTGTACAATATGATGATTAGCAATTTTATTGAGGAAAACATCAGGATGAGGTGTAATTTCTGAATCATGATCCTGATCAATGTGTAATTCATAAAACTCATCAACAGTCTCGAGGAAATTTTTAAGTTCTAAATCATCTTCGAACAACTTCCAATGTTTTACATTGTCCGGTATAGAAGTCTTGTACTTGACTTCTACATCATACTTGATTTTATGTGGTATAAGAATTCTGAACTTGCTTATTGATATAGCCAAAGAATCAGCCATGGTATTCTCTTCTCTAGGAATAAATGAAATGTTAAAAGATGAGAAAAAACTGTCTACCAAGTCCCACACTTCATTTATGTAAGATCTAAGCCTAGGGTGATTTGTTTGATAAATATTTTTAATCTGATGGACTATTAATTCAACATCCCCAAATATTGATAGCTCTTCTATCCCCGTGTCTTTAGCAACCCTCAGTCCCAAGAAAAGATCTTCATACTCTGCCACATTATTAGTAGTTTCAAATTCTAGTTTATATGACAAATATATAGTATCTTGAGATGGTGAGACAAAGACCACCCTAGCACCAACACCTTCCTTAGAAGAGGCTCCATTAAAGAAAATCTTCCAGACATAATTGGTTAGAGGAGGCTCCTCACAAAAGGTAACGAACTTTTTTCTGATTTCAAGAGGGGCTTCAGGAGCGTCAGTGAGCTACAAAATCCTAGATCCCAGATCTGTATTAAAAGAAAAAATAGGGTGATTTGTGGGGTGCCCTTGAATCCATCAAACAATTATGTAGCACCTTATCATTAATATTCAGTGACGTATACAAAGGAGGGGATGAATCATCTCTATCTTCTATCAACGGACCCAAAATCACTGTTGGCTTTTCGTCTTGCATATTTACTGAATCAGTGGAACTTGGAGAGGCTTTGGGCTGTAACATTTTGGACAGATATTTTTTAAATTCTTCATTTTTTATCAATTCCAAAAAAAGTACATGAATCTTTATTTTCTGGATGTCATTCTCAAAACTGAAGGAAGAAGAAGGCTTCAAGATCTCTTTGGTTTCAGGAATAGGTTTTCTGATCAGAACTTGTGGGCTTTGAGAGTCTTTTTCCTTACTACACATTATCACAGCCTTGGCAGAATCTCCTTTTTGGGCAGGCTGATTAGGGGCATCAGTTTTTTCTTCATTCTTCTTAGATCTCAAATTATATCTATTAGTATTTTATTTTTCTTTCTCTCCCTTACTTAATTCATTTATTTGAATATCCATCAAAGATTTCTAATAAGAGGATTGATTCAAGTGTGAGGATGGGGATGTGTCACCTAAGTAGTGAATCTCAGGATCAACTTCTACCTCCTCTTCTTCTTCATCAACAACCAAATTGTTTTGCAAAGGAGATCGTACCCCTTGATCATCCCTCTCTCTATTTCTGGGATCTCTGGGAAGGATTTGGGGAGCATTATTTGGTCTCCTGAAGTTACATCTATTATCATTGTTATAGGTATTTTTGTAGGTCTATTTTCCTTCCAGCTTTAATTTATCTATCTCAGTGGAAAGGGATTTTACTAATTTTGTAATCTCCTCCACTTGAGGATGGACAGTATGGAAGTTAGAAGTTGAGGCCTCAGTTCTTCTTTTTCTTCTATCCCTATCAGAATTTCCTCTGAGTTTATCAGACACCACTATGTTGGATTATACCTATAAGGTTGTATCTTGCATATGAACTAAGTAGGTTGATCTTCTTTATCTCAGTAGAAGGAAGAACTCGGGGTCAAAGGCACTGGCATAAGTAATTTTTGCAGACGTTTCAGTGGGTTTTATCTCATCAAGAATCTTATTATACATTTTGTTAAATCTTTTAGAAAAGTCAGAGATAGACTCTCCTTTCTTTTTTAGGGATCCAAATTCAATGATGTAGTACAAAATGTCCTTTTTGTCCCCCCAATGCCTCAAGAAGGCTTCATCTAATGCTTCAATACCAGTGATGGATCCAGGGGCCAGACCCCTAAACCACTTCCTAGCCTCACCAAAAAGGCTTTGGACGAAAATCCTCATCCCCAAATCCTCATTTTCAATGTTTTGATTATCTTCATAGCTATAGAAAGAAGCAAGATGTTCCTCAGCTGTTATATCTTCTTCTCCCGTAAACTTGGGCATGTATTTCAAATAATCTCCAGGAGCAAGAGTATTCACTGGCTGAGGTAAGACTAGAGGAGCATATATTGTAGCCACTATGGCATCCGTCCTATTGCAGGGGGCTTAACAACTTCCATTTGATTTTGAACTCTTGGCGAACAAGAAGGAGAAGGAGACTTGATTGTGTGCAGATTAGGAGAAGAAGGAAAGTATAAGGGGGGGGGGGGTTCAATTTTCATAGTAGAGGGCTGAGTCTTGGAAGAAGATGGTAAAGTCTGTGAAGGGGATGAAGTTTTCGCTTCTTTGGCAGCAAAATTTTTAACAGAAAGTGGTGTAGCAAAACCTAAAGTAGGGAAATATTCAAAACTATCAACACTGAAACACCTTTCAATATCAGGGGAAGAAATAATGTCAATGTTTTCTTCTTTCAAATCAGTTTCAAAGGAAGAGTATTCAACATGAAACTCTTCAAAATCAATTTTCTTATATACTTCAACAGAAGGTAAGGAAGTTTACTTGATGTAACAACTAGAGTATCAAGAGTGGAATTAGGCAACTGACCAGAAGCACTTGTAGCAGCAGCAGAAAAACTTTTTTGGGAAGCTCTTCCCTTCTTGATTAATTTCTCTAGGCCAGCCTTAGATGGAACCAAAGGTAGTTGTGGATTTGATCTTGTATTTCTTCCTTTAGGTGCCAGATCTGAAATAATGGAGTTTCTAGGTGAAAGCTGCAATACTCAAGATGCTAAGTTCTAATGCACCTTTCGGACTAGTATGTTGTGTCGTTTAATCCCAGGGAAAAGTCTTCAAATCATTCCTCGACAATGGCGCCAAGAATGTTAGCACTAGGAATCACCTTCAGATTGCATGGAAGGCAAGCCCAGTACCCATCAGGTTATATGTGAATGTAAGAGTGTTTTAAAGGGTCAAATGGAAAAGACTCAAAATGATAATGTTCCAACTCAAAAAACATGGCTAGCATGCACCAACAATCAAGGTTTTGGATAACTTCAATCAGTAATTGGGAGTGAGTATGAATAGAGGGAAGACTTAAATGAGAGGAATGTAGGGGCTTCTATAAACATTAGGTCTAAAAAAAGCATAAGGAAGAAAGATTCTTAACACAATATCTTCTTGAGTTCATAAACTAAGGAAGCTAAATAAACTTCAAGATAATATAATGATCAAATATCCATCATAATATCACCACAACCATTCATGTGAATCATTCAAATCATGAACATTTAGCATCAGAAGAAAATATGTTGAAAGAGAAGATGAATTCTATTAACCAAAATGTCTTAAATCTAGTACATATCCAGTTCACAGTAACTTCATCAAAATATTACAGTATTAGGGAGCCTTGCACAACCATACGAACCTACTAAATAATTTCATCTATCTATTTATAACAAAATGGAGGCAACAACTCTAGGTACGAGCTGGTGTTGTGAGTGGGAAATACCTCTACGGACTAGCACTTAGGGTTTTATCATGCATGCAGAAAAGACCTAAAGATTCCTACTTTCTACCGTCATCCCGGACCTAATCCCCATTATTCTTAAGAAAATACATAGTTAAGAAGATCAAGTGAGCATACCTTATTTCGGGCATTTGATATCGATCCTTCTTCATGCTTGGTCGCTCTTTGACTGTATCTCTCCTCCCAAGGATGACCTGCATTCACACAAGACAAACAAATAACTCCACATGCATTTGATCTACAGATTAATGGGTTAGAGATTTAATCAATATGTATGCAATAAACCATGAAAACCTCATATGTTGGGACGAGAAAAGTACTTCTTTATTATTAGCTTCAATAAATCAACTTACAATGATAAAGACGA
Organism: Picea engelmannii; assembly: GCA_009831015.1. Classification (NCBI taxonomy): domain Eukaryota; kingdom Viridiplantae; phylum Streptophyta; class Pinopsida; order Pinales; family Pinaceae; genus Picea; species Picea engelmannii. The sequence goes on along the minus strand of ML777286.1, from coordinate 1,165,485 downwards.
CCACTGCTCCATGAACCTAGTCCTGGGATCCTCTTCAACTGTCCTCCAACTTCTTTTCTCTATACTTCTCTTTGCACAAGGATGGATAAAGGTTGGGACAAAGGGAATGCGCAATCGGGTATAGTTTCTTTACTATGATTCTCCTCCTCCAAATGGGACCCCTAACCCTTCTTTTATAGGCTAGAAAAAGCTAGGTATTTGGTCGAAATTATGGCCATGCATGGCCGAAAGGTTTAGTTAAATTACCCAAAGTTGTGTGTTCCGTTGACAACTTTCCTTTTTTCGTTTATAAAAGGGGTTTTTAAGAAGAGTTGTTCAACAATGTTTTGGCAAAGACGGAATATGAGATCGCCTGATGCCAAGTAAGCATGTCTGGTGAAAATTAGGGTTATAATAGATGCCCCCTAATATGTGAGGTCAGAAGAGAATCTGATGGCCGAAATACATTAACAATCTTCACCAATGTGTCAAACATGTGAGCCCAGGAACCAAACATCAGGAGGTTCCGTATGCAAAAATAATAATTGTCTCACCAAGGCGGGCATACCCATGCTCGGGATAAAATAAAATCATGGCTACCAATAAAATACACTGTAGATCCATGTCATATAACTATATAAAGTGTAGCAGCGAGAAATACACAACGGAGCGACATCTCGAAATAAAAAATATATACGTGTAGAGTATCCATCTTCTTAGAAGTTGATAAGGCCTGATGGATGGAGATGAGGTCTTCAGAGCTCGAGCAACAACTTCAAAATATTCAAAAATCAGGAAGGAGTGTAATATGAGTGTACAACTTGACTACCCAGAGGTCTTCGATGGCTCATCGGTCATGGACTAGAGAATATTGATGATCAAACTAAAGGCTTCATTGATTTCGAACAAAGACTTGACTGGACGTTTAGGATGGTCGGGTATGAGGGCAAGAGACAAACTGCAGAGGGGCCGACTCAAGCTTGGTAAAAAATTCCCTTGGAAAATAGCACGACAAATGATGAGACTCAGGTAGCATGGAATTAACATAAGTTTATGAGGCAGGAGGCAACACAAACTCTCCATATGTTTGGAAGAATAACCAAATGGAGGAGGACACAGCTCTATGTAGTGAAAATAATTTCCTAAGGTCATATTAAATCCTAGAGTTTGAAAAACAAACAGATAGATGTGATTTATCCAAGGGAGACTCATTATGTTGCCAATAAAGAAAATACTTTTCCCTTCCTCTTTTTGGGGTATATTTGATTTTTTTTTTTTTTGTCTTTTTCAATAATTTTGGAAAAAGAATAAAAGAATGTTACGTTACAAAGGAGGAACGAGTGTGGAAAACAGACAAGTTCAAGGCGCAGGGAAAATACTGTTGTTCAAAGTAAGGACACTCGGTAAAAATCCTCCAGGGGCCAAAGGTGTCAAGACGCAGAGGCAAAGTGCTATAGGGCTTGCGTATAAGGCATGCTTCAAATGGTTCAGTTGAGAGAAACATGGAGCTGGCATTAGACCAAAGACGCAGGTATGCAAATGTGGTTAACAAAACACACAATGGTAACATCCTTCGATGTAATTTCAACGAGCCCAGAGAAGGTAAGCTCGACGATTTTTCATATTTAGAGAGTCTAAAAAAATGTAAAAGGAGACTCCACTGGGGTACCTTTTTCGAAGGTAGTCTAGTTGGTTCGAAAAAGGGGTAAACTAGCACCGAAAAGACGTCTATTCAAAACCATTTTAACGAGTGTGATAAAGACAAGATCACTCGACCATTTTTTCATTTTTAAGGATTCTAAAAAAATCTTAACTATGGACTCCGCCAGGAATGTTCTTATGGACCATTTTAACAAGTGTGAAAGAATAAGGTCACTCGACGATCTTTTCAATTTTCGGGAGTCTGAAAAGAGCTTAATTATGGACTCCTTGGGGGTTCCTTTTTCGTATATTTAGTCCCTCAGGCCCGAAAAAGGGTTAAAATGATACCTGAGAGTACTCTTCTAGAGAATTGGAGTTCCTTAGAGTATACCTTTGTTCGTACAGTTGACTATCCGGACCGAAAAATGGGTAAACTACTGTCGAACAGACGTGACTTCAAATTTCATTTTAACGAGCATGAAAGGCCACAAGATCGCCCGAAAATATTTTCATGTTTAGAGGGTCCAAAAAGGGATTAAAAGAAGACCTGTTATGTTTTTTGGGAGTTCCAAGGGTGAGGTCAAGAGTGAAAATGAATCATGCAAATGAGGCTCAAACTTGTAATCAAGAAAAAAACAAGGACTCCCAAGTCTACATTCATTAGTGATAGCATGGACACCATAATGCAACCAGGATATACCTAGGTCATCCATGTTCCAGTAAGTTCTACCACCAAATCGCGACACTTCTAAAGAAGCAATGATGGTTCTATGTCGCAACTTGATGGGATCAATCCTATGGAAAAGGGATAAAGACAACGAGATACAAAAGTCAGGGTGGAAACCTAACCTACATGCTCAAGTTGATCATCTGATGTTTTTCCCACGGACCATCAAAAGTTACCCAAAACTCCCAAAACATGTCCTGATACCCGATCATACCCTTCCAACACAACTCCTGAATCACTCTAAATGGTTTTTGGTTTAAAGAAAATGATAAGGGGGGCCAAAAAAGTGACAAAAACGAGCCAAAAAGTCTATAAATAGAAGATGGCAGCTCATTATCACCATTGTTGATTTGGAAATTGACTCTGGAACAAAAAAACCCCTTTAATAAAAGTGGTGATTCTGGGACCTACAGTGGACGAAATGACCATCTGTCTGGACCAAGTAAGTATAAACTCTCTCCTTTTGAAATTTAAATATTTATTTATGCTTTTGGTTTCAAGTTTTGGGGGGGCATCGACCTTCAAAAAGTTGGCCCTAGGTCCATGCAGACTGTCTTATGATAGGTTGCATGTACATTCAGGCAGAGGAAAAACTTCACGTGTGTACACGTGACTGTCATCATTACAGTCCATGTGAACCCCCTTATTTAATGAAAAAAAAACAAGGGTTAACCCTCCTGAACTTGGTTTTTTGCAGGATGTATGTTCATTGGAGGGAAAGAGAGCATGAGGAGGTCAGTGAGTTGGTTGGGGAAGACCCCAATTTCATTTCTTCCTTAATGCAATGTGGGATATTCAATTTCTTCCTATGTCCTTTTATGCGGGCACAACCTAGGCTACTGAATGCCTTGGTTGATTATTGGCATCCCGACGCAGAGGCCTTTATGTTAGAGGGGAAATCACTAGTGCCTATGACAGAGGACATATATTTTTTGACTAGCCTCTCCAGGAGAGGGGAACCAATCAATTTCTTGACATTTCCTTCGGGGCCTCATAACATATCAAAATTGATAGGACTTTATTGTGAGGCTGGTATAGATCGATCGAGCTCACAGGTGCCCATAAGCAAGATCACGAACTTATCACTGCAAGCGATTGTGTTTCCTATTGGGTGGATGACTGGTTTTGTGGCTCTACATCAGGCGTCCCATGCACATATGAACTGTGCAGTCTAGTGCTTAAATGCACAAATATTTGATTGGAGCACTACACTGCTAGATTGTATGAAGAGGCATCTGACAGATTGTTGGTCACGGATAGAGAGGAACTTCAGGTTCGGGACGATTCTATGCTCTTTCTTCTTTGAAAGAGTTTTGAGTTTCAGTCCTTGAGTGGTGGTATGAGGACATCATGCCTCTCTTCCTACAGTTTGCAGATGGGCAATGTTACTGCCACGATAGGGTGGTAGAAGGACCAATGAGTCCTTTGATGATGATTTCTTCATTTGGTTGTGGCGATAGATCCTAGTCATAGAGGATTACCCTTATGCTGGGATTGATTTCTCGAGATATCCTGAGATACCAGTACCTCCTGATGAGGAGCGAGGAGAGATGGGTAAGTTTGCATCATTTTTTTTTTTTTTTTTTTTGAAACATATGTAATTTTTATGTTGTTTTTTTATACCAGAGTTTTTGACAGATATGTGTCTATTATGTGCAGATGTGGGACCAGTGCGACCTATAGATTATGCCAGGAACAGGCGTCGTCCTCAGCCATGGGCCGCACCTGTCGCCATAGGGGGACCAACAAAAATTGGAGAGCTTCCAGCCGGTGAGGCTGAGAGGGTTTAGAGACGAGTCGAGCGAAACTTTACCTCACTCACCGACACAGTCCCTATGGCAGAGATTGCGGATCTACCACTATCTATGTAGCCTCATGTAGTGGGGGCACCCCGGACATGGGTTCGACTGTTTCAGCGTTTGGAAAACGTTTTTGATCATTATAACAGGGCCCACAGGCCTTGACTTTAGTTATTCTAGACTTTTCACATGCTGAGATCACTACTTGTATATATTTTTTGAGGGCATAAGCCCCATGACTCGTCACTGGTCATAATTTTGAGGTGCTTTCATCCACCTATGTACTCTGATGATTATGATATTATATATGGATTTTTATGTATTTTTGTGTCTTATGGATCATATTTGCCTTAAAAAATGTATTTAAATGTTTATGTGTATGTATTTTTATATGTGTGTGATATGCCAATCTAAAATTTGATTAGCTAGAGTATCTGTAATTTGGTTTAATCTCCTAGGAACATGAAAATATGTAATATAATCAAATCTTCATTCTAAGAGACATACCCTAAGGAATCGTCAGTGTAAAGTCAGATCATGAACATGGTAGACTCTATTTAACTGAGACATAACCATCTGAGTGTCTAAATAGACCCCGAGATGAGAGATACCAAATGACAGGGTGTCACAAAGCAACTCAATAACTGCACTGTACTCAACGACATTGTTTGTGGGGTCACCTAAGCATATACCTCTGGAAGATAATAATTGGCCTCGAGGTGTAAAAATTACCCAAGCTGCAGAGGAAATCTTCTGAGTGTGCCGGCTGTAATGATATAATGGTGCCCCCTTGCTGAAGGAGGGTTGCATGTAGTGTAATCAATCCCCCACTTGGTGAAGGGACCAACTGTCATGATAGGAAACATGGGAGCAGGATGTGCCCTCATCTTCTGAGAGAAGATATGACACAGGTGGCACTTCTTGACTGATTCGATACAATCTGTGATTAGTGTCGACCAGAAGTAACCTGCTCGTAAATTTTTTTGGGTTGTTGCCAACCCAGAAAAATGATCGCCAAATGCTCTGGTATGGAAATCGTTAATAATGATAACTTATTCTTCGTGAGTGAGACAACGATGTAGGATGTAGTCTACACCTCTTCGATACAATGTATCATTGAGTATGAGATCATTCTTGGCCTGGTGGCATATATGGCGACGCTCATCACGAGAAGCAGAGGTGGGGCACTTCAAAGTATGGAGATATATAAGTATATCTTTGTACCATGGATCCAAAGATGTGATCAAAAACATATCTCCTTTGATAGGAAACTCTTTGGGCACAACATCACCTGACTCAACCAGAAGTTCCCAAATAAGTTCTGCGAAGACTAGTGACTTTTTGGATTTCGCTGAAACGAAATCTAAGTCAAATTCCTGGAGGATGACTATCCATTTACTGATCTTTCCTCCTATTACCCTTCATTTCAACATGTAATGAAATGGATTCACAACAACAATGACGGTGGTCTTGCGAAACATAACATAATGACAGAACCATTGAACAACATGGATTGTTGCCAACACAAGTTTTTCGATATGATAATAATTGAGTTTCGGTCCTACTATGCCTCGGCTCAGGTAATAGATCACATATTCTGAGAACAAATCATCTTCCTGAATTAAGACCATGCCGATGGTTGATTCTGCTGCAGCCAGGTACAATAATAAATCTTTGTTATAGTTAGGTGGCCGAAGCAGAGGGGCAGTTGTGAGGGCATGTTTCAACGTGTCGAAAGAGCATTGAGCAGCATTGTCCCAATGAAAAGGAACTTCTTTCTTCAGCAAGCGCATAAATCCCTTTGTGATCTTGGCATAGTTGGCGAAGAACGTCTTAAAAAATCTGCCTTGCCCTGTAGACTCTGAAGTTGAAGGATTGTGCGTGGGGGAGGCAACTGAATTATTGCCTCAACCTTGAGAGGATCGACCATGATCCCTGTTGTTGACACTATGAAACCTAAAAAACATCCTTATGTTACGCAAAAGCTGCACTTGCTTGGATTCAAGTGAATCTGGAAGTAGTGACATCGCTCAAAGATAAGTCGGAGGTGTGTGGGATGATCTGTTCTCTTGCGAGATCGAGATGCTAAATCATCTAAATAGGCCTCAACTATATGCTTGGGATCATGGAAAGCAACAGACATGGCCTGCTTAAAGGTCGCTCCAACACTTTTGAGACCAAAGGGCATCTTACGATACATTAATGTATCCCATGTTCAAATGAATGTCATTTTGTGTTGGTATTCGGGTTTGATTTGTATTTGATTATAACTCAAAAAACCGTCCATGAAAGAGAAGGCCTCGCAACCTGCACATTCATCAATTATCTGGTCGATGAATGGTGTGGGAAAATTATCTTTTGTACAAGCCTTGTTCAAATCACGGAATTCCGTACATACACGAATCGTTCCTTGTTTCTTATTGACCAATACAGGATTTGACACCCATTGGGTCAAATGGATAGGATAGATAAAACCGACTTTTAGCAGTTTCTCAACTTCAACCTTAATGGTTGTTGCTTTCCTGGGATTAACTGGATGAAGCTTCTGCCGAACAGGCTTGGCATATGGATAAGTTTTGATTTCATGTTCGACTATTTTTGGATCGATGCCTGGCCTTTCCTCGTAAGACCAGGCAAAAACGTCACAAAATTATTTAAATAGATCTGTGTAGATTTGAATCTCTCCAGGGAAGCAGTCAACTCCGATGAAAATATTCTCCACGACGTCAGGGGTTCTAGAGATATTGATTGGTATGGTTTCAGCGATGGTTTCCATATTACCCTCGGCATAAACCTCATGTGTAGCTAAGGGATTAATAGGACAAGACCTATCTCCAGTCATAGTCAAGGTGAATTCTTTGGCTTTGATTCTTCTTATCTCTGGGAGGAAGTATGATCTATGATGGAGATCGTCCCAGGGTTTGTCCGGACTAGTCATTGCTTCAATTACTGCTTCGTCGGAGGGAAATACTAAGTCTAATGAATCAGTTTCAGTGAGAGAACCTTGAGCCCAAATAGGCTCTAGAGGTGGATCTAACTCTTGTGCAGGAGTTGGATCTATGTCGGGCAAATCTTGCTGGACTAAAGAGTACGCTACTTCAGCTATGGACAAGGGAATGGACATGCCCGGGTGCCCTATCCCTTCCATCGTGGCCGATGGGGAAGGAAGTATCCACGGATCATTGAAGTAAGTCATGCGAAACGATGAAACTTGGAAAATCTCAACCTTATGGTGATCGGATATGAACTTGACATCGCCTTGAGGGGGCGGGTAATCGAAAGTACCCATCAAATATGGGCACAAAACAACCCCTACGTTGACTATGCCTGGTTGGGGATTATCAATCATCGAGACCGCAGATACCCCCAATGAAGGGTCAGGTCTGGAGAAAGACAATTGATCAATGGTCACAATTCGGTCCTCGTGTGGAAACAAGAAGACCCAGAAAACTGTAGCAACCATTGCTTGCATGGCGTAAGTCCAACTCCTTCCTAACAAGAGATTGTAGTCGAGGGACACATGGACTACTTCTACCTCGACGCACACGGTATTCCCTCCTAACTACATGGGGAAAGAGGGAATGATACCATGTGGTCAGAATGAATGACCATCAAAAGCAGTGAGAAGAGTAGGTGATGGAGATAAAAGGGGTTGGCCAATGGCCTTCCAACATGCCAACAACATAACACATGTCGAGGCACCCTCATCAACCACCGTGCGAAAAATATTCCGAGTAAAACTTTTTGTGGGGTGAGCCACTACTATCTGAAACGCTATGTGGTAAGGCAAACGAGGTTTTAAGTCGGTTGTATCTAGCATGATGGTACCCAGATTACAAGTCTCGGTATATCCTAAAGTGGCTAACAAATCTTTCCTCTAGGAATGGCATCTTTGGAGGACGTCCAAAGAGGAAATCTCACAAGGGTTTTGAGACAAATCCTCCACCACATAATATTTCTGGGCGACCCTTGCGTTTGGGTTGTGAGAAGCATTTTTGAACACGCCTTTTGGAATGCATGTCATTGTTTCACCCAAAGTCTTCCTGATCTGGAGAGGAAGAGATGGGAGTTTGGCTTCTTTGCCCTTCTCAGAAGTGCTTGGTTTACTGTATTCATGCACTCTAGTCGATATAAAAGCATCACCCTTCATCATATACACATTCGTGGATGCAGGATTGTTCGAAGATGGAGAGGTTCCTTGACTTCCCCCTTTTGTGCTTGTAGAGGCTTGGGTTACGTTTTTCCCATGTTGAAAAGGATTGGTTAACACGGTAGGTTGTTGCTGTGTCACAAACGTTTGGGCCTCTGCAAGTCGAGGACATTGGTGGGTTGGGTGGTCTTCCGCACACAGGTTGCATGGATACCTCACCTTTTGTTTCTCAGTGGTGCCCCCGCCAACATTATTAGTGGGTTTCCTATCCCCCTTACCCTTCTTACATTGTTTCTTCTCTCCTTCAGGTTGTTGGGTGGCCTTTGGATTTGTCGATTTCACTATGTGTAGATACGACATTTAGGTAGGGGGAGCAGCCAAAACAATAGTTTGGTTGGCTATTGTGTGTTGTATAGATAATTTCTGCAATTGCTTTGTCAATTGCTCAATGGGCTTTGTGTGTGCTGAACCAACAATACCACCGACATGTGGTCCAACTCTTTGTCTAGTTTTATTAAGTATTGAGCATGGCACATCTGGAAATATATTGTATAATAAACCGGACTGAGAATATATTAGCTCAAGTTGTTGATCTCTCATGATGGCATCTTCTTCAGAAAACACTCCCAATGTCGCAATGTCTTTGGATAATTGTGGGACCAAAGACTTAAGGAACCACTCGAGAAGGAATGTTGGTGGGACTGGCACCTTAATTAAACTCTTCCAACATCTCCATTCTTGGATGTGATCAGAGATATGGTCCTCTTTTGTCTGTGCGAAATTGGCCAGCAATTCTGTGTCGACGTCGTATCTCATAAGTAATTGGAAATGGTTTAGGAAATCCATTGTCAATTCGTCGAAGGAAGATGATCTTAAGCGGTTGAGCTCAATGTACCATTTCACGACACTCCCAATGAGAGTACATTGAAATAATCGCAACTGTATGGAGTCGTCTTTCAACGAGTTAGACGAGCACCAAAGATGGAAGGTGGTCACATGATCTCTTGGATCTTCGTTAGGCTTGGCCTTGAACTTTGGTATGTCCAAAGGCAACTTCGTCAGCATAGGGGGCCAACATGGATCATGACAGATAGGGTCATTCAAAAACCTTGTCAACTCTGGCAAATGCAAGGTTGTCAGGAAAAGTAGTTTGGGTTGTTGGTGATAACCATGGAAAAAGGGACCTGGAGTTTGACTAGCACCAGGTTTCCAGGAAAAGTTTGGCTGCTGGCCTGGGTTCTGGTAAAAACCATGGCCATGACCAGCGTACAGATCCTGTGTGTGAGAAGACATCATCGGTTGATTCCCAAAATATGACGTAGATGGTTGGGCGTGCATTACATTCAGAGGACTTTGGGAAGGGTTTCCCCATGCCTATCCCATGGGGATAGGCATAGTACCTTTTCTGGGGTTCCATTGGTTGTGAAAATAATTGCACCATATCAACATTCTTGATGAGGGAACTGATCCCTGCCAAGAATTGCAAGGCCCTGATGCGGAAGAAGTTCCTGGGTTTGCCCCCTGTGCAGGAATAGTACCCTGCATAGGAATATGTTGTCTGTAATCGGGATTTCCCCCAGTCAGGAAAGTAGCTGACAAGAAAGTGTTGTTACCAAACACACTGAACAAAGAAAACAATGTCGAAACTATCGACATATTATGCGAAGGTGGTCCTTGACTCCCTGCTCCAAATAAACTATGGTGTGTAGGTGGCCCGACGGACTGTTGGTGGGTACCACTGAGTGAAGGGGACGAAGGAGGTATATGACCTCCCCCGTAAGGGAAAGCATTAAAAGGAGCTGAAGTTCCCCCCATGTGGCCTTGGAGAGGAGTGTTAGAGCTCCCTGCCCCCAGACATAAATTCTGTGAAGTGGAGTAGGAAAGTACAAGACTTGTACCTGAGCTAGGCATCCCATATGAGAACGGAGGTCCTGTTGCACTAGGTGTGAAAGGGGTTGTGGCTGACACCATAGATAGGATTAGACCACTGTGCGAGGTGGAGGTGGTCGAGACCATGGTGGCTCAGACCGGTGATGGTGGGTTAGGAGGTGGCAACTCTCTTGTGGTGACAACCGTAGTGGGAATTGAAGAATTCCCAGAAGGAGTGACAACATTTGCTTCCATTGTTGTGTGTGAAACTGTTTGGAACTTGTAAGGGTGAATCAATACAATGATGGGTGCCAAAATATCAGTGGTTGGAGTTTCATATGGACCAAGAGATTTCGCTCCAAAGTCTAAAATGATCGTTTCCTCCGGATGTTGGTTGGGTACAATTTCTTGTGACCCGGTCGCTTCAAAATACCCTTGTTGGTCTAGATTTCACCTTAGTGGTGGTGGAGGTGGCTCCAGTGTAATCGGTAATAGGCCCAGAAGACTTCATGAGTGCAAGAGCTCGTGATCCTCCAATGTGTGAGAATATCAAAGACACCCTAGGGCTTTCTATTCGTTAAAAAAAAACAACACACACTAAAAAAGTCCCTCCAAGATAAAACAAGAAAACACTAAACTAATTGGAAGAATAGTTACAATAACCAACACTAGAGCAACTTACCGGTGCAAGTGAAACTAGAACATGGAAGCACCCTTTGGGTATACTCTACAAAGCATGGCCCAATGTTTGTCCTAGGTACTACGGTATACCCCTGCAGTCACCTGTGTATGTCTCTAAAAGATAGGCAACTAGGTTTCCAGCGCACGAACAATCACCAAGCAGGTACAGGTGAAAGTCAGGTAGACCACAATGAGAAGGGTATTGACCTCAAAACCTATCAAGGGTATCAAAGGAAAGCAGTATGGAAGACAACTGAGGACCTCGAACGGATTCGAGACCCACGAAGCTCTGTGGCAATTGCAATCGACGGAATCCCAAGACGAGCCCTCTATATGTGTTCTCCGCTACGATTGGTCCATCTTTGGAGGGGATATCTCCGCTACCTTTCCACACGTGACCTCATGTTTAGCCCCTGTGTTAGAGGGGGTTCCTAGATAACTTTCACGATACTGGACTTTGACACTCCCTAACTCAGACTCCAATGTTTGATTTTAATGGCCTTGAAGAGTTTCCTCTCCAACCTAATTCAAGGCCCTAACCCTAAACTAGTTGGTTGACCCTACAAACATAAAAAGTCTAATGAATTTTAGATTTAGCATTAATTATTATGGCTTCTATTAATTCAAAGGTTATGAAATTGAAACTAGTGATGTTTGAAAGACGAAAGAAAAATAAACAAAAAGCTGGAAACAAAATACCTTCACTTAACTCAAATCTTAAACAACTTTTCAAACTTAAAAAATTTCTAAGATCTTTGAATAGAAAAATCAAAGAAGGATTTCACTCGACTACGAGCTACTTATGCTCTAAGTAAACCATCAATAACTTATGAAAGCAAAGACTTTTCCTTGGTTACTAATGCAAAACAACACTTTTTAACCAAACAAAGAAATAAAAGTTTGTTTTTTTTATTTGAATGCTCACAAAGAAAAAAGGAAAAATATCAACAAGTCAAAACCAAGAAAACTTCTGGCTTGAGCGCAGATCAAAAAGAGTCACTTTAAAAATCACACACAATAAAATTAGAATTGGACTCTCACACTTGTCTAAAAACCCTATAAAAGAAAATTTTGAGGAAAACTTCTTAGTGAAAAAGAAAGCTATTGTTGTGATCAAACCTAAGTTACTGACTTCTATGACAGAGACCCAAAAGCCTGAGAGGTATAACTCTTTTCAAAGGAAAGGATGACTACCTCACCTTCAAAAAAAAAAATCTCCACAAGCACACTGCTGACAGTTCAACAGCAAGCGTGTGCACGTGAGTTGTGTAAAGTCAGAGTGTGTGTACACATGTGCTGGCCTTATATAGGCCACGTGTATCTTTGAAACTATGAGACAAATGAAAGGCCAAGCAATCTATCCCAAGAAGAGACCACTGGTACTGAGAACCAAGATCTCTTGAAGACTCAGACACTTACTTTAACATAAAAAAAGAAAACAATTCAAGGAAAACTTCATAGAACAAACCAATATGAGGTGAAACCTAAGCTATAGACTGCAAACAACAAAGACTAGAAAGAGTTCCAGAAAACCCCTGAGAAGGACTATTTCTGATAGGGGAGAGTATGATTTCCTCTCTAAAATAAATTTTATGGAATCATACACGCGACTGACACTTCCCCAGCTAGTGTGTACACGCGGGCTGTGAAAAGGTAGGGAACGGGTACACACGTGCAGACCTTATACAGGTCGCATGTACCTCTGTGGGTCTCGAAAAATAAAAATAAAATGTAGTCAAGCAAAGAAACAAAGATAACTGGTATGGAAGACCAGAATCTCTATTAGCTCAGACTTTTGCAGAAACTTTAAAAGCAAGGAATGAAACCAGTTTTTAAGAATACCCAAAAAATATTCCCAGAAACCCTAGAGATCCCCAGTATGGTCACCAATTTTGTTGTGAGTGGGAAATCCCTCTATGGACTAGCACTTAGGGTTTTATCATGCATGCAGAAAAGACCTAAAGATTCCTACTTTCTACCGTCATCCCGGACCTAATCCCCATTATTCTTAAGAAAATACGTAGTTAAGAGTATCAAGTGAGCATACCTTATTTCAGGCGTTTGGTATCGATCCTTCTTCATGCTTGGTCGCACTTTGACTGTATCTCTCCTCCCAAGGATGACCTACATTCACACAAGACAAACAAAGAACTCCACATGCATTTGATCTACAGATTAATGGGTTATAGATTTAATCAATATGTATGCAATAAACCATGAAAACCTCATATGGTGGGACATGAAAAGTACTTCTTTATTATTAGCTTCAATAAATCAACTTACAATGATGAAGTTGGCCACTGCTCCATGAACCTGGTCCTATGCTCCTCTTCAAATCCTCTAACTTCTTTTCTCTATACTTCTCTTTGCACAAGGATGGTTAAAGGTTGGGACAAAGGGAATGCGCAATCGGGTATAGTTTCTTTACTCTGATTCTCCTCCTCCAAATGGGACCCCTAACCCTTATTTTATAGGCTAGAAGAAGCTAGGTATTTGGTCAAACTTCCGGCCATGCATGGCCAAAAGGTCTAGTTAACTTACCCAAAGTTGTGTGTTATGTTAGCAACTTTCCTTTTTTCGTTTATAAAAGGGGTTTTTAAGAAGAGTTGTTCAACAGTGTTTTGGAAAAGAAGGAATCTGAGATGGCCTGATGCCAGGTAAGCATGTCTGGTGAAAATTAGGGTTATAACAACTGGCCTCCTTCCCTTGAAAATATCTAAGAATTTATTTCATCTAACAACTTGACTAACAACCTATGCTATAAAATAGAAAAATGTTGGTGACTAATCCAACCAATCTTCAAACTGACTTGATTCCCCTTTGTTGGACAACTGCTTGTTTTCCATGTGTCCTTCAGGATAACCTGGTTGTCATAATTATGCCAACTATTTTTTCTGCAATATTTTCCATCATCAACTATCCAAAAGATGTTAGCTTGACCCTACTAGATCCATGGTGTCTGTTGGTAGCTTCTTTAGGTAGCATTCTAGGTACCACACTTCAAAACTGGACAAGTAGAAAAGGTAGCGCCAGACCTTCCTATCCCCTGTGCAAACTTTGGCCTTTGCGAGATATTAGGTAGACAATATAGGTAGCGCCACTGTGAGTCTCTATGCAAATTTAGGTAGCGTCGTCAAAACACAACACCTCAATCTTGAACATGTGCATAGCAAGTAATAACTTTGAATAGTATCAACCCCATTATCTTTAGGTGGTTTGGAAGCACTGTAGGTAGCAAACTAGTGAAACACAAAAATATACCATTCCATGGTGCCATAGTGCTATGGAATGTCTGCATTCTTACTGTTGAAGGAGTTACCTCTTTACAAAAAACCCAAAACTTTGAACAACAAGAACTTAGAAGCCTGTATAAGTGGTAGAGGTAATATTTCAATAACATTTTATCCTCACAAAAAGGAACCATCCTAAAAAATGGGGCTCACCTTTCACCAGCTATTTCGTTACCTTGACACTGAATCTCACACTCTTTCTTGTAGAAGGAGGATATTCATTTGGCACAATAGACTTATTCCTTTTAGCAATGACAGGCTTCTTCAGTGGAGCTATGCCTTCCTTGAATGTTGGTCCCTGCTTTAACAACAATGGTGGGTGATAAACGACTTGCCTTTTGTGATTGAGGAGTAGATGCTATATCCAACTTGAAGTGAGAAGCAACAACAAAATGTTCCCATGAAATATCTTTCTTACCCAATTCCTCAGATACTGGCATTCTAATCAATCCAGAGTGGAAGATGCTAGTATCCACATACTTAGACTTGGATTGAATCATGTCTGACATCTTAACTATGCTCCTTAACAAATAATAGGGAATATTCATTTCACTTTTATGAGTAAAATGTAGTAGAATCCTTATTTGGTACTAGTACAATGTGTTAAACCTCCCTTCACATGTAAAGTACCTATGGATGATCTTGAATATCCTATAAAATTGCTCAATCAATTGATTCCTTGGCACACCTTTATACAAATCACTAGCTTGATGTTCAGGCTTAAGGGAATATTTGGCATAGGCTCAACTCAAAGCCATGGCTTTAAACCACTTTTCACCTATGATAGGGATTCATGTTGCAGCTGAAATAGAGGCCTCAGTCACCTTAAATTCTAAATCCCCTACCTTGGTTCTCCTACCATCAAAATGTAAGGTAAACTTCCTTGTCACCTCAGGATGGCCCTTTTACATATTCTGGAAGAAAGAGAGGCTTCCCACCCTTTGAAAAACTTCTCTTGCCATGGGATCTGTATAAAAAAGATGCATATCCACAGGTTCAGTTATAACCACCTTGCCCCCTTTGTGTGTCTTCTTCATCTGAGGAGTCTCCATAGCTTAGAATGAGAGATTCTTGTGGATTATGGGGTAGTAATGACCAGGAGGACCTACAGTCGAGCTTCAAATGGAAAAATTTGCTCCTTCAAAATAGACTGGTGCTAGTAAGCTAAGACTTAGCTGTGGAAATCCATCCCTTAGACTTGTGTAGGTATTGAAATTTTAGACAGTGAGAGGGTTCTCTGTAATTGGCCCTTTGAAGCTGGGTAAAAAACACTCAATTCAAATGTCAAAAGAAGCAGGGAGACACAATGTGGTTAAGCATCGCCTTTGGGTAGCACAATGTGTATGCAGAGGATAGATTGTTTATAAGCTGTAAGATCAATAGCTATGGTGGGTGGATGTATCATACTTTGACATGAGCAATGAATTTCATAGGTTTGAAATGAGAGGAGACAAGGATATGTTGAGAAGAAAAGTCTCTCACATCTATGCAAGCCCGATAATCCAAACCCTGAGCGTTAATTCTCTGTGAAAATTAATGTACAAAGGAGGAAACATGGGATACCTGTGGAGTAAACACTTGTTTGAAGCTTCAACGATATTTCAGAACGAATTCACAAAAATCCTGGCCTCCGAACCTACCTCAGCATCAGATCTGGTCGCACTGTTGTTGCCTGGTTAGAACTGTGAGTTTGCACAGTGCAACACTCTTGAGTTTTTCAAAATCACAAACCATTATCAGGGCTCGTAAATAAAATATCTTGAAGGTATCTTTTAACCAACTCCTGGTGCTGAAAACAAGGAACATGACATCAGTCATGGTAATCATAACTTGTGATGGAAACATGATGAATGCGAAAGGCGCTACGGAAACGCCTAATGAGTGGGCAACGCTCCAATTTAAAAAATGATTGGATAGGTAAGCAGGGAAATCAAGGCATGTCTACGAGGTAATGAATGAGGAAAATGGTGTGTCACATCATTCTAGTCGTGGGAAGGATCGATCCTAGAACGAATCATGAAGGGGACCAAATCTTGAGTCATGAATTAAAATGGTTCTAAGTCCAAAAATCAATTGAGGATCAAAACATAAGTTATGAATCAACACTTTATTTATCTAATAGGTCCTAACAAACATAAATTTAAAAGGGGTGAACATAAAAAATGAAAATCTAAGGATTAGAAAAGGATAAAAACAAACAAAAGACCCAAGGAAACTTAGTGTGATAACACATACCAAACATTTGAATTCCATTTTTCACTAATTCCAGAGAGAAATACTTTCACTAAACCTTTTCCTCGAGGTATATGAGTTCTATCATCAGCTAAATAAATGGGATGTAGTTGAACATCTTGATAATTCCAAAAATAGTCTATGTGATAAGTCATATGATGAGTATCCCCTGTGTCCAATATCCAATCATTTTAAAATGAATCTGCATGTTGAACTATTGAAAAAACATATTCATATTGATCATCTTGGTAATATTGATCCTCTGCATATTGAGATGATTGCTGATAATTTGAATTTGATGTTTTCTTAAACTTTGGCAATTGATCGTTGCTTGTAAAACAATTTGATGCATAATGACCCATCATTAAACATCTTTTACATCTTACTTGATTGAAATTTTTGCCTCTTCCTGACTGTGCATTATTATTGTGAGGATTACTTTGAAAATTTTGTTGATGAAAATTGCTACAACCTTTACCTTGACCACAACCTCTGTCATGACCGCGATTAGAATATTGATTATGAAAATTTCCAAAATTTGATTTTCCTCTTCCTTTATAAATTTCATCTTTAGTGAAAAGAAGATCTTCTCCTCATTTATTTTTTCCAAAATATTTACTATGTTGAGCCAGTAATTCACTGAGTGAATCAAAAGTCACAGTTGATAACTTATCAGTTATTTTCAAAGTCTCGAGAAAATGATTATACGATTGAGGCAAGCCATTTATTACAATGGAGACTAGAAAACTATCTTCAAGTTTAGGAAAGTCACCTTTAATGGTTTCCTGATGAATGTTATTATTCCTTGAAATTTATTCTAATACATCACCATTATCTGCTAATCTTTGTTTACGCAATTTCATTTGAAGATCAACTCTATGAGATGCATCAGGAGTAGCAAAAATCTTCTTGAACAGATTCAAAGAAGACCATGCATATTTGGAATTCTCAATATGTACAAACATGTGTTCAGTTACAAAAGAACGTAGAAATTAAGTTCTTTTTCATCTTTCAAATTGCATTTACCTAAAGATGTAGAAACGATTGTCTTAGTTGGAGCAGTATCACCATCACAAATATCATGCCATAATTCATTATAGATCAAAGTGGTATGCATGTGCCAACCCAAGATTTGTAATTATTGGGTCCATCTAAATTATCTGATTCTATAAATAGATTGATTAATTTAGACATGAAGGTATACTGCAAGATTGCAAGTGAATAATCCATAAAACACCAAAAGAGAGACACAAGGCACCAAAAACAAAGCATACATTGTCCATACAAAAAAATCACTTTTAAGGGCTTGGACTTAACCCTTTAAAAGTATCATTGAAAAAAAAATAAGTTTGAGAGAGTATTTCACTGGAATCTTCTCAACTTCTAAGCTTCATGGTTACAATAAAAAAAAATTCAAAAAATAGACCCCTTTTACAACAGTTGTAAGCTTTACAAATGGAAGAAGTACACCCCCTTGATGTTCCTCAATGCAAAATTCCAAAATTTATAACACATTTTTATCCATGAACCAACATCATGGAAGGATTGCATTTCTCTACATTTAATGATATCATCTATCCAAGCTCTTTATTTTTATTTAAAAGTATATATTTCTCTGTGAACCATCATCACTAATTCCAATTCATCTACCGAAATAAAATTCGAAGACATGGACTAAAGAATAGTTATTTTAACTTAGTGAGTATAATCCATATCGACGATTATATCTACCACTCGTGTATTGTATCCCCATTCATTGTCATACCATGACACTAATTTCAAAAAAAATTCACTTAGTGCTATGCCTTCTTGTGCATCAAATATGCTTGATCGAATGTCACTAATGAAATACATAGAGACCACAACGTCCTCTATGTAACCAATAATTCATTTCAATTTTCCCTCAGATTCCTCCTTAATAGAAACCTTAATATCATCATAAGTAACATACTTCTCAAGTCTAATAGTCAAATCAAAAAATGAAACATCTACTATGGGTACTGGTGTGAGAGTGTGCCTCACATATGATGGAAGTACCAACTAAGACCAATGTGGAAGGAAGATCGTGGAGGATGTGATCTCTAGTGAAATCGTCCATGTAGGGTTTGCCAAATATTTTCTTCTTCTTCTACCCCGAGTCTCTGGTGAAATATTTCACGGAGGAGGAAGGTTGAGGGCAGGGCTTGGCTCTGTTTGTAAGAGTTATCTCAGGTTGTTCCTTCTTTCTATGCCTTTGAACTCTGTATTAAAGTAGAAACATATGAAAAATGACATGAGAAGAGAGCTCTAAAATGTAGAAGGACGAGAGTGGATGACAAGTTTCAGAGGGGCCCATCCACTGCTTGAACACCTTCGGCTTCTTCTATTGATATTTGTAGGGAAATAACTTGAATATGGGAGGAATTTAGCAGACATCAAATCATTGTGAGAGACTCTTCATTTCTAGTGCTTGTATTAAACATTTCAATGGATCAAAATAGTAGAATATTGGTGCAATAAAATTCTGAAAACAATATGGTAGATACAATAGATTCTAGAAACAAAAAACATGTCTACATCAGGTTTGCAAAACCCCGAGTTCTTCTTTCAGAGTTTGAACTATGAGAAAAGATGAGAAACAAATGCATGGAGGATTTTCTCTTGTCCAAATGGTAGCTGTAAACTTAAGCGATGAAAGCAAGCAGATCTCAAACAAAAAACATAGTTTGAGATATATTTTAAGTAGATCTTAAAACAATTACATCTTACAATTACAATTACAATTACAAAACTTTTCAATGGCATAAAATAATGATTTATCTTATCAAAATTTTCAAAACACAAATTGTTGTAATCAAAATAACCTTTTCCTTATTGAATTAACAACAAAAATACCTTGGTATCATTGTCCTTGAATTTGAAGAGATCCAAGATGTTGTTAGGAGACTTCCTTGCTTCCTCAATCCATTGCTAATCCTTCCATAACCAATTCACCATGGCCCTAATACCATGTTGACAAAGTGTCCTCATACACGTAATTTTATTGAGAAGGAAAAAGTGATTACAATCTGGAGTGAGAACTCATAATCTACTTAACCTCACTTGAAGAAGGAGCTAGTTTATATAGCTAAAATCTAAACTAAAATCTAGGAGAACAACTAATCACATAATCACATGAGTATGATAGGTATCCTTTACATAGAATCTAGGTTTCCTTATCCTAACAAACTAGAATAAACTAATTTTCTAAAAAAAATTAATCTAGAAAATACGTAGAATATAGAACTTTAGGTTTATGAGGCTAACAAAATCATACTTAGAGAAAGATCCCAAAAGGATGAAGAAAAAATGTTATCAATTGTTGAATGATGGCTTGCTAACTTAAAAAGGTGGGTTGTATATTGTGAACTGTGATGGATTGAATAGGTTCATGATGGATGAACTACAAAAAAAACCATATACTAGTCATCCTAGTTATCATAAGATGATCACAACCACTAGGAAACTATTTTATTGGCTAGGAATAAAGAAGGACATAGTTGATTACTTGGATAAATGTCTAGAATGTCAGCAGGTTAAGGTAGAACACCAACATCTAGCAAGGTTGTTGCAGCCCCTACCAATTCCAGAATGGAAATGGGAAACCATCTCCATGGATTTCATCATAGGAATACCAAAATCGACCAAGAAGAATGATTCCATCATGGTAGTTGTGGAAAAACTGAGCAAGGATGTGTTGGATTACTAAGAAGGGGGGTGAATCAGTAATAGCGTAATTATAATCCTTTTTCTTCAATTTTTATATCAATGTAGAATTATTATCCAATAATGAGCAATAAGAAATAAACAACCACACACATACATAGTACACCAATGTTTTACGTGGAAACCCAAATTGGGAGAAAACCACATAATGCTTTTTCTTATATGTCTTGAAGAATTACATTCAGTGGAAGCACCAAATTCCTTTTTTTTTCCAGCTGCAACTGAAAGGAGGCTCCAACCCCTTGGTTTCTCAAGCTACAACATGAGGGAAGCTCCAACTCCCCAATTCTCTGGCTACAACCAGAAGGAGGCTAGAACCCCCTATGTTCTCTGACTAAAACCGAAAGGTGGCTACAACCACCTATCCTTGCCCCATCCAACCGCCTTGAAGTAGAAGTAGAATGATGGAACTACTATCAACCTGTCACTATGAGATATATTGTTGTACAACTGTATCAACCTGTACCACAGCCCTATATCCAATCTGTACAACTATCCTATAATCAAACTGTACCTGAACTGAACATGTATCTATGAAAATACAACAGATACATGACCTGTAGTGATTCATCCCATGTATGTACGCACCCTATTTGTTATGTAGATCGTGTATGCCTTCTGAAACTAGGGTTTCCTTTCACTTGAAAACTTTTGACCCTCTGTAACTTCTTTCACATAGATCTGTAACCTGTCACTGTATCCAGACTGTAACTGTACCCTGTGCATGTAGCCTCATACATAACCTCTACTCAAGGCAAATATGTCTCTCTCTAGTCATGTACCATATAGGTATGTGTAATCATGAACAAGTATAATATCCCTCACATGATCTTAGTCATCAACCCCTTTATGATATTCAATTTCTCAATACATCAATAAATACAAGATCTCAACCATGTACCATAAAAAGTCTTAGCCATATGCCAAGAAATACAAGATGTTCCTCAACAAGAAGTATCAATGATAAATATACCAGCACTATATTTCTGTAGATCTGACTTATACAGAAGATCCCATGTAGCCACTAGTCTCTCTAGGGAGAATCCTCAAATCTCCATTGACATTCCTCATGCATACATCAAAATCCAACTATTCATAGAAATAAGACATACCTTTTGAACCAATGGATGGATCTGATGTATCTGAGCACTCTAGACCTTCCTGGGAGCTTGATCTCAGAATCTATAACCTTTGCACCTTCATCTTCTCAAGTTTCATGGCTTTATCAACATATACTCACCCTATACATAGTCARCCCACATACATACTTACCCTATACACAACCAACCTGCGTATACCTTCAATGTATACTCACCCTATACACAGATAGCCCGTGTATGCATCAAAAAATGGGGTTTTCTGTAAATATGAGAATTTGATCGCCAACCCTTCGTGCTACCTCAAATGTTCGCTACTTCAGATGTATCCACAAGTATTTACAAGAATATTTACACAAGAAAATAGATATAAAAAATGTACAAGTGTGTGTTTAATGAGTGAGCTTTTCCTCTTATTTATATCTTCATGTATGCTTACACTTTCCTTATTTTAGGGCTTCTTTATTTAAAATAATTTCTTTTACAAAGCACTTTGACCCTTGGGGGCTTCTATAAGACTTATGAGGGGTTGTCCAACTTCGTATGGTCATAACTCTCTAACCGTGAGGAGTTATGTGACGTTCTACATACCACCAAAAAAGGCATGACAAGCAATATCTATCTAGGATAGTTTCCCTGGCAAATTCATTGTCCTTCAACTCATTATTCTAGAATTAAGCATGGGTTCTCTTACTCTACAAAGCATTTTCCCGTGAGGACTTTCACCATAAGGGGACCACTTTGGAATTCATCCATATTTACTTCTTATAAACCATGAAGAGACAATAATGAGTCATATTTACATCAAAAAATCTTGGGTCCATTACCCAAACCTTTGTGCTACGGGGATTTCTTCAAGGGTTGACATCAATGACAACCAATCTTAATCAACAATATCCCCTTTTGGCATTGATGGAAACACTCGTATGCAATACTGAAATCATATCACTCATGCTCCCCTTGGAACCATGTCTCTGTCCTCTTCATCTGATAAATCTGCTCCCCCTGGAACCATGCCTCTGTCCTCTGCATCTGATAAAACTGCTCCCCCTGGAACTATTCCTTTGTCCTCTATTTATGTTCTCTGCATCTGATAAATATATCCCCCTTTGTCATTAATGGAAAAGGTATATTTCCATCTGGGGTTCCTCGCCCTAACTAAACCGTCCTCTTATGGTGCTTCCTCATGTAAATCTAAGACATATAAGATAAGCATTCAAAAAGAATTCATTTTGGAGTAGAAATAACTCCAAGTCTTTGGCGAAGATATTCAAAGGCTTCCAGTGGAAGTGGTTTTTTAAAGATATCTTCCACTTGTTCTTTTGTGCCCACATACTCAACTCTGATATTCTTTTCTGCAACCTTCTCTTGTAGAAAATGATACTTGATTGGAATGTACTTCGTCTTGGAGTGCATCAACATGTTTTTCAAGATACTAATGGCACTTGTATTATCACAATAGATTGGAATGGTCTCATCATACTCAACCTGTATATCTGTTAGAGTTTGTTTCATCCAAAGAACCTGTGTACAACATGATGTTGCTGCAATATACTCTGCCTCGGCTGTAGATAAAGATAATGATGATTGTTTATTTCTTAGCCATGAGACTAAACACTCACCCAAGTAGAACGCTCCTCCACTGGTGATTCATCGGTCATCAATACAACCTTCCCAATCTGCATCTATGTAGGCAATAAGTGATAGATCTTTTCCTTTTGGATACCATAATCCAAACTCTTATGTTCCTTTGAGATATCTGAAAATCCTCTTTACTACTAATACATGTGATTCCTTTGGTGCTACTTGAAATCACACCACCTGTCCAACTGGCTGCATTACATTTGGTTTGGATGTTGTCACATATAGTAGGATGCCAATCATTGACCTTGTATTGCCTTTGATATGTAGACTTCGAATCATCATCTTTGCTCAACTTGCAACTGGTTTGCATGGGAGTGATAACTGGTTTGCAATCTTCCATTCCGAACTTCTTTAGCATTTCTCTGATATACTTGGTTTGTGAAATAAATATTCCTTGGTTTCTTTGATGTATCTGAAGTCCTAGAAAGAAGGATAGTTCTCCAAGTAACGACATTTCAAATTCATTTTGCATATCTTTAGCAAATTTCTAGCTTAACCTGTCATCATCACTACCAAAAATAATACCATCAACATAAACTTCAATTAATAAAATATTAACTTGACTTACCTTGATGTAGAGGTTGTTTTCTACACTTCATTTTCTGAACCCTACCTACTGCATATACTTATCCAATCTAGAGTACCATACTCTAGGAGCCTGCTTTAGACCATACAAGGCCTTATTTAATTTACAACACATAATCTGTGTTCTCTGACAACTGAAATCCTTCTGGTTGTTCAATATAGACTTCTTCTTCAAGTTCCCCATTCAGAAAAGATGATTTTACGCCCATTTGATATACTTTAACATTTTTAGAGCATGCATAAGCTAAAAGAAAACATATTGCTTCCATTATGGCAACTGGGGAAAATGTCTCTTCAAAGTTGATTCCTTCAATCTGTGCATATCCTTTACATTCCAATATATCTTTGTTCCTTGTTACCTGTCCATCTTCATTAAATTTATTCCTGAAAACCCATTTTGTGTCGATCACATTCTTATTCTTTGGTATTGGAACCAATTCCCAAGTGTCATTTTTCTCTATTTGATCCAATTATTCATCCATGGCCTTATTCCAAAATTCATCCTTGCTGGCTTCTTCAAAACAATTTGGTTCAATTGTAGATAAGAGTGCCAGGTGTGTTTGTTTTGGTGAATGGATTTTTCTTCTAGTCTCAACTCCTGTATCTTTGTTCCCGATAATTTGATCTGAAGGATGATTTTTCTGTGCTCATTTACTGGGTGTCTTTGGAGACACTTGTTGAACTTTCTCTTCTTCTTCTGTCTGATTCTCTTCATCTTCCTCTTCTACTTATTTTTCATCTTCTTCTTCAAAAAGTTATTCCATTGATTTTTTTTCTTCTTCCTTTGATTTTGGTTTGCCTGTTTCGTCAATTGTTGCATTGATGCTTTCCACAATTTTGTTTAATATTAGATTGTAACACTTGTATGCTTTCCCTGTACTTAAGTAACCAACAAGTATTCATTTGTCCAAATGAGAGTCAAACTTTCTCATTCTTCCAT
>ML777286.1:1103824-1128692 GCA_009831015.1 Picea engelmannii | reverse complement strand
CAAGGGGAGGGGCATGTTAAGCCCTAATATTGGTTCATTACCCCTTAATTGGGGCATATTATATTAGTAATGTTATTTTATTTATGTCGGCTTTAGGCCATTAGTTGTAATTATACCTCCTAGTCTCCTATATATAACAAGGATACATTTTCAATTTGAATCATCTTGTAATTGAACATTTAAGTGGGGTAAAAGGAGGTTTCCCCCTCGAAGAGGATTATTATCTGAAATTATCTCTTTTTCAATGCATTGAGTACTTTTTATGAGGTTTTTCTATGCTATATTGATATTTGGTTCTTAACAGAAGGTACATAATGTTTTTGATGTTTCATTATTGAAGAAATATTTACATGATTTTAATCATATAATTGACTAGTCTGTGATTTAGGTGGAACCAGAGGGAGAATTCCTTCTAGAACCCCAATGCATAATAGATAGGAAGGAAACCCCACTCAGGAATAGAACCATTGTACAGATCAAGGGGTAGTGGAAACACTTTGGCCCAGATGAGGCTATATAGGAAATGGAGAATGCCATGAAACAAGCATACCCATTTTTGTTTACTTATTTACATACGTAACATATTGGAAGATAGAACATCGACGACGATGTTCCTTTAAGGTGGAGGGGATTTAATACCCCTGTCCCCTAGTTTGTAAATATATAACTATAACTGGCCAAGAGACTATGGCATACTAAATATGTGTGATTGTTGGGTTTGATGAACCTTTTTGTATAAAAGGTCAATGTATGTATTTTTTGTTATTAATAGAAAATGGGTAAGTGTTTCATAACAGTTGAAATGGGTTTTTCCAAGATAGACCATGGATGTTATGAGAGAGAGGGTGAGGGGAAACATAAATGGTTGATATTACCCCCCCACCAAACCAATACCTTACTAGGTTTAATGACTCAAAATCAAAACAATCCTCTTACCAAAAAATGAATTACCAGTCAGATTGGTAGCTGGAAGAGTCCTCCTCAAGAGTTAATGAGGAGATGGGGTAGAGTACCCATCTGCAAGAATTACAGATCTGACCACAAGATAGGGATGCAGACGCACACAACCTTACTGAGGAAGGAAAGAAAATATTTAATTCATGGGAAAAGACACGAGGGTAGAGAAAGAGAGATTTGTAAAGAAATAAGAGTCGAAATACCAATCTCAAGAAGAGAAAAGAGCGCTTACAACTCTATGGTTCAAGGAAGAACTGGGAAATGAGATCATTCTAGGTGCAAGAAGGTGTTGGAAAGGTTTTCATTTTCAAGATGATAAACAGGGTTGACGAGTGGCTGTGGAGTTTCTTGTGTAGACCTCCTTAGTTGGTACAAATAAAAACTGTTTCCAAGATCTTGTGGGAGGAGGAGAGTAACCTTCGTCCCTAACTATCACTGAGTAAGAAGAAAAATGCTCTATTATCGAATCATGGTCTAGCTCATGGGTGGCCAACAATAAATATGTTCATGAGTGGTTGTTCCTATGGTTGGGTGGAAACAGGCACCCCTTTCAACAGTTGCTTCATGAACTCTAGTTTTATGATAAGTATTTTCATACTCTATGTGTTGAAATGGAAATGATGAGTGAATGCATTTATGTTTATGACTGATTTTTGTATTGAATGATTAAGGTAGAAATGTGTATTTCCTCTCTATGCACCCATGCTTTGAAGGGTCTTCTTTTTAATTCAACTGAGCAGCTAGAAAGATATGGGATGTAAGCCTGTAAGAGTGTTGGGGAAGGGTTTAATAGAATACTTAAGTCTTGTCTACCTCTAGATTCTACCTTCACAGAAATAATAAGTTCAAACCCTCTGGAAGGAGGGAGCCTCCTTCAGACCTTTCACCCATATGATTGAGGGGTCATGCTCATGTCCTTAACCAATTCACGGTTAAGAGATTAGCACGTACCCCACGGGAGTTTTCGAGGGACCCTTATGACCGAGATATGGGAACCCTGCACTAGGTCCCAAATGGAGCTAAGAATTTTTGGCTTCGGAACTCCTGAGTGTTTGGACCTTACCATTTGTAAATCGGCCAAAGGAAACTAATTGTTATGGTTACCCATGATGTCAACTGACTCCTGGAGATTTCCCTAATTGTGGAAGATAGACTTGCTCCATTGTTAAACCTTTATCCTTTCATCAATCACGAAGTAACGTGAGCCACAAATATAATGGTATTTGGGAGTCCACTTGGCCATTGCATCTATGCCGAGGTAAATTCGGCGAAGTCCTACTTCTGGATAATAGGGATGTTAAAGCACCCAACTCCACAAATGATGAAGTTACGAAGTGATGTGATACATGGATCTGGGGAGTCCGTTAAGAACCCCTCTTAGCCATTTGATTAACCAGTGGAGGGACCCACATATGGTACCTAGAGAAAGTCCTTCTTTGGGAGAGAGGAGAAGTCATAATTCTGAAACCTCCAAAGGCCAGAGATGTGAAGTGACGAGGAGCATATATCTAGGAACCCTTCAGGATCTCCTTTGGTCATTAGATATATATCATGGTCATCCAGACACTGACACCTCCAGGAGGAAGGAGGAAGTCACACCATGGATCCCCCCAACACCAAAGTTGTGAAGTAATGGAGGTCATATATCCAAGGGTTGCATGGACACACCTTGACCGTGAGATCTAAGGGCTTGGAATGTGATCATTCTAGGGTGATGAGGCATGTTTACGTCACCCAGGGTGACATTGACCCATGTTTGATGTGCCATGTGTCACCTGAATTCAAATGTTTCATAGACCCTACGTGCCCATTCAAACGTGACATGTGTCACCCACTATAGGGGCCATGTGTTTTATTTGCCTTACCGTGTGTCATCCCTGACACCTACCTATTTGGTCCATTTGGTGGGAGGAATATTCAAGACCCACCTATACTTTCTTCCACATATAGTACATCACCACGTGCGAGGGTGGACCCTTAGGGAGTTTGAGACTTCAGTGCTCTATGGATTTGGGATGGAGTGTCAAGGGTAAGTTGAAAGGCCCAAAGGCTGTATCCATGTGGTGATATTTAGGACTCCTTCGAGAGTTAAGGAATTTTGGACTCCAGATGGCATGCATGTCGTAAGGAAAAGGGACGTTCAATGTTGAAGTGTCTAACAATGAATTCCCCTCTATCCTATGTGTTAGATGAGGATTTAGTCCCTTCGTTGGATTGAACAGTGGATGGACCTTCCCTGCGGGAGGTAGGAAACTGGATATGGTACGAACAATATGGACCCATGTGGGCACCACATGGCCCTCAACTAATAATGCCCGAAGAACTTCAGGAGGCCATAACTTACAAACCATAGGATGGATTAGAGATTGGTAGTAGTCGTTAGAAATATATGTTCGAGTAGAAGAGGATGAAGACCTCGAGCAAGGGATTTGAGATGATTAGAGTAAGAAATATTTTGATGCCCCATCCCTGAAAAGGGTAATTAAGGGTCGGGTTTGTTATTAATTTCCTTGAAATCCAACATTCCAAAACTCTTTAGGATTTCTACTCTATAATTCCCTTGATTCAAAAATATCTCATCCCATCTCTATCATACCTCGAGAGCCAAAAAGAAATGCATCATTCCGAGATATTTCATCTAAAAGTCAAAAACCATTTTTTCTCTTACACTTTGAGATGATATTTTCCACACCTGTTAGAAATAGGTCATCCACATACAACAATAGTATTACCAGACCATCATCCACAACCTTAAAGTAAAGGTTAGGATATGCTCTATTCTTTGTAAATGCTAATCTCGTCATAAAATTTTCGATTCTTCCATACCATGCTTTGGGTGCCTACTTTAATCCATATAAATCCTTCTTCAATACACACACTGAATGTCTCGGAGTTGTCACATACTCAACAAAGTGATTTGTGACTACAAGGGACATTCTTCTTGATTAGGTTTCCATCTATTCCACATGAAGAATTCCAGTCCTTTCAGATGTTGAAATCCATGCACTTTGAGTCTTATGTCCTTAGAATACTATGTTAGGGCCATTATCCATTGTTCAAATTACCATGAACAATCTTGGGAGAATGTCATCGTGATTCTAAAACATTAACACTTAAGAATAACTTCTGAAATTACATAAAATCTCAACACTCCCTCTTAATGAGGAAGGTATTATATCTGACACAAAATC
This sequence comes from Picea engelmannii, assembly GCA_009831015.1. Taxonomy (NCBI): domain Eukaryota; kingdom Viridiplantae; phylum Streptophyta; class Pinopsida; order Pinales; family Pinaceae; genus Picea; species Picea engelmannii. The sequence continues at coordinate 1,124,544 of ML777286.1, read as the reverse complement.
TAACACTGTCTTCATCTACACGATCTCATGATCATTGAATGTCAGACACACAAATCTATACATCACATGAAATCCATAGTAACTTCACAACATGCATCCAGGGTTGGTGGGTATCTCTCTAATAGCTACAACATGTCATCATGATACTATCTGCTTTCCTGCAGAACACTAGGATATCCAGTACCCTACAATAACATATGTACCTTCTCTCTTCAACATGACATCCAGTACCCTATGATAACATATATACCTTCTCTCTTCAGCATGCATCTAGTGCTAGTGGGTAGCTCTCCAATAGCTACAACATGTCATCATGACATCCACTACCATGCAATAACATCTAAAGCCATCACTCGCTCTGAGGCTATATAGTATTCAGATTCATCTTCTCCCTCTGCATGTCCATACCTCCTCTTCTTCTTCATTACATGGTTGTGCAAAAATCTATGTATGGATAGTCTTGTTTCATGTTTCTTCTTGTGACTGTCATTATGTCTCCTTCTCATAGCTATTGCATGTGACCTTCCCGAAACAAGAAACAAGAAGAATAAAAAGCATCTCCTAGAGGAGATCAATTTATTTTGTGCACAACTATATACAATGACTCTTAAAATGATATGTCTTCTACTATGAACAACATACATCCATCATATAATCGATGTCATATGGCTAACCGTGTTGATTTTCTAGTTTTAAATTATACAAGAACAATTTTCTGCAAGTGGTAATTACTTCCAATGATATTACTTTAGTAAACTCTATAACATCACTACGTAATTGCACTCAAAAAATTTCAACTACTTAGAAAATTTGGTTTCTTCCTTATATCACTTCCCATGTGTGAGAGAGAAAAAATATGTGCATCTATTGTTGTGTCTTTTTATAGTAATATTAAATTGATCCAAAGAGACATGCCTCTTTGAAAATTAAATTTAAAATTAAATTAAATTTTATTTCTTATAAATAGTTGGAGAATACCTCCCGTAACTACCCAAAGATTAATTTGGTTATAATCCATCCACATAGTATTTGACTTTGTTAAAATGTTCCTCCATAATTCATGTGATTCTTTGCATAAATATAGGTAGAATTAAATATGCAGTACATTCCTCATGTTTAGGTAATTAGACATTTTTACTAGAAATTACTGCCCACCATAATTTATGGAATTATTTTTATAATTTAGGTAGGAGTAAAAAGTAAATATGTTGTCCATAGAGATTGAAACAACCCCATAAATTTAACACTCCCAAGACTTTTTTCCTGGGCCCTCCTGTGAGGGAGTCAAGCCCAATCCCACTCTGATACCATGTTGAATTTTCATAAGAGATGATATTGTATATGAATGAATTTATTATTACAATGATGAGTGTTCTATATATAAAGAAAATATGGTGACCATGGTGACCATCCATGAAGAGATGCATCCCTTGGGTAATAAATGTATTTATACTTTATATTATATTATACATATAATATAAATATCCTTTATATTTATACTTTATACTTTGTTATATATATTTATACTTTATATTATAAATATATTATTACATTATAATTAACAATATTGTTTAATAATTAATAATCATATTATTAATTATTAATCTAGTAGAATGTATTTCTGATGCTTCCCAAACATCAACATCACTAGGCGAGGAAGAAGAAAGGAAAGAAGACACGACAGGTGAAGAAGGAAAATGGTCAATAGGAGGTTGATGTTCTTGTAGTGGAGAGATTTCTTTGGGAGAAATAGGGGTATTTGGGACCAAAGGAGTGGAAAAAACCTATACTGCTAACCCCACAGTGAAACCAGAAAGAGTCAATGTAGCGATGTAGGGAGGAACAACATTTTTAACACGAAGAAATTTATAAGGTCCCCTGTGAAATAGGGTCCTTGGGTTGGTGGCCTCAAGAATTGATGCCATGGACATTGATTGAACCTAGGGTCTACTAAATGTCAAAGAGGACACACTACCAAATTCCCTAGAAGAGGAGAGCAAGAAAAAAACTCCCTTATGACAGGGAGAAAGGAATTGAGGATCTTCCAGAGATAGGAGAAGAGGTTGTGAATGAAGAAACAAGAAACAATTATGATAACCTTCATGCAAAAATCCCTTAGGGTGCAAGTAAAATTCTGCAGGAAAATACCCTCTCGGTTCACTGAAGTGGGGATTGAACGTTTGTCACAAGTACCATAGGGAAATTTCATTTCATAATGAATCCACTTTGCAGTCACCTATGTCGAATCCTAGGAGAGGTTACTATGTTTACCAATTCACAACGAACAACCGGGGGGGGTACATTCGATAGTCAATAATAATAAATGGTCCTGGGAATACCACACATAAATACATGAGCCACAAACTAAGAAGAAGTGGTGCCACCCTGAGGTCTTTCCACACTTCAAGGCCCCAAACTTGTAGTAATCCCAATAGGAAATCATAAGAGGGGAAATATCAACCGCTCGCTTTGCTTGAACTCATGTTTGAATCCTATGTGAGAGGATATTATTTGCGTGCAGTGGGAATATCCAAGGTTAAAAATGAAACCACCAACAAAACCCTTAAGTTATTGGCCCTTTCGGCAACACCCGCAAGTAGGTGAAGTCTTACCTGAGGTATCTATGGGGACTACAGGAACCAATTTTTTGCAGTCATGGGGGAATGTGAGGCATGCATTCTAACCATCCTACTTAACATTCATTCTGTATACCATGTGCATGAAATTATCAAATAAAATATTCATATTAATCACCCATTTATTATACCATTCATCAAATGCATGCAATAAAAAAATAGTAAACAAAAACATCAAATCAAATCACAGAGACACCATATTTTAATGGGGTTCACCCACTATGGGATACATCCACAAAAATAGAATTCTTATATTACTATCTAGCATCATCTCTTACAAAAAGTGTGGATTGTTCTCATATATAATATCTCTGTTACACCTTGTTGGCCCTTGGTTATGGAAGGAAGCAAATAACAAGGAAGGAAAGGTAAAACGCGATATTCGCGGGAGACACAGTAACTGTCACTGAGTCGAAGTGAGCAAAAGAGCAGGAAAGATGGAGCAAAGTGCCGAAAAGAAAGTCGTTGGATGAGGAGATCAGGAATGATAGATCAGCAAGAAAGAATGATCGTGGACAACTCAACAAGTAGAGAAAGCCATCATTGGATTCTTTGGAGCACCGCACGATGAAGAAGGAAAGACAGGTTAGCGAAGTCTGAAAAAAGTGGGTCAAGTTGATCTAGGGTTTTAGACAACTAGGGTTTTGGTATCTAGGGTTTTGGAATCTAGGTTTCAACCTAAGGTTGTCGGTGAGGGATTGTAATGTATAAATAAAGGTCAAGAGAACTTGGGTGGGGTTGTTGGTCATTGAGTATTGGTATGATATTGTTGTTATAGCTCTGTTGGGAAGGGAGAATATTGTATTGTGAGATCTTCATCTATGTGCGAAGTTCAAGTCCTGCAGTTGGGTTCGCAGGAAGGGGAGAGAAAGAGAGAGAAGAAATAACATCTGCTAGCTGAGAGCACAGATAAGAAATATATGCTTTTCCTTAATAAATCATAAGAACAGGTCTAAGGACGTATCCCTAGAAAGAGGGTGAACCATGTATATTTTGTGTCGTATGTGTGATTGATGCTTGGATCTCTGTCATTGTTATATTGTTATTTGCAGTCTTAAGTTAGATCAGATCTATAGCTGTGCAGGATAGAGCTAGATGATAAGTGATATATGAATGTTGTATTGTTGTTGTGATAGTTCCACTTGATATTCCCCTGGTTGTAGACATCCCTGTCCTACAACCCCCCTCTTAAGTTGCTTCAGGTGAGACTGCATCTGCTTCGCAGGTGATGCTGAAAGGGCCAGTAGCTAGGGCTTGTTGGTGCACTCTTGGAGTGAACCTTGGGTATACCCCTCTGCCAACACACCCAAAATTCCCTTTTCGTTCACGCATATAGTGCACACTTGGCTCATTCTCTCCATGCATAGTCTCCTTTTCTACCCAAAACCCTTACCTATTTATAAATTTACATTAGGGATTATCCTGTTACAAAATGGGAAAAAATTCCTAATAACTTATAAATATTTTTTTCCTTTCACATGCGTTGACCCCTGGAAATGCACTAACTTCCTTCCTTTCTTCTGCATGCGCTACTCCTTAGCTAACTTGTCACATGTTTTTCTCCTGCATGATTCCCAAACTAGTCCAAAAATGTCAACAACCTCCCAAATCTCACCCGTGGCTCATCCCGAGCCACTTCAGGCCTTCTTCAATGTTGAAATGAACTTCTAGAATGTTTCTCTTGCAGTCGAAACTTTTTCCTTTACGTGTGTTTCCTATCACAAAATTCCCTCTATTGTCTATGTAGTAATGTGGGTCTTCAACTTCTCTGCACTCTCATGTACTTCCTACTTTAGTATTCCTTGCATAGTTGTAGGTTCCTCTGTTACTCGGAACACTTCCTCCTACAACATCTCAATCTTATATTTTTGAGATTGTTGTTCTACTCTCACTTGGTTTATGTCTAAGTACAACTTCCTATTCTTCACAATTTTATCCATCTCTTCTATATGTGGCAGAGTGTTCATCATATCTCTAAACTTTTGCGCCATCTCCTACACAACTTGCAACTTATTCTCTATTCCTTACAACTTTTCTTCTTCTGTTAGCTGAGTCCATACTTGTGTTCTTTATTCATACAACTTGGCACACTCCTCCTCCAAACTCTTGATAATTTCCATTTTTTTCCTCGTTTTCTTATCCCTTTTATTGCTTTCCCCAGGTTGAGTACTTGGCATAGTGCATTCTTATAAGTATACTATATGCATGTGGAATCCTTGAATAGGTTTTATAATATTTGACACTTTCTCTTCTAATGGAGCATCCACTTCCATCGGGACCTACAAAAATGTTGCTATAACCATTGTGGATTACCTTTTGTATCCTTTATTATTTTTGTTTGGCCTCATCCCACTCCATCAAAACTTTAATGTATTCTATCTGCAAGTATTCCTTATCATTTTCCATTTTGGTCAACTCTTTCATTGTCAAATATGTGCACTAATTTATCTCCTATGAAACACTTTTATACAAACCCTTTAATACATTCATCACAAACTACGAGAAGACTAAGTCAATATGAATTAATGCATATGCTTTCTCCTACATCTCTGTCGAGGGGAACTCTATACCCCCTAGTGATATATTTATCATTCAACATTTTGTTGATACTTCTGATTGGTGAGAGGTTGTCGGTATTGATTTTGTAATCTTTGTGGTACATGTCATTTGTTCTTCATCTATCCTTTTCTCTGGTGCTATCTTGGATGCTTCCAAAATATGACATGGTGAAGTTATTTTCTCCTACGTATACATGTGTATCTCCTATTGTTTATGCATCACGCGCTAAAATTATGCATCCATCACTTCCTTTACTTTATCTCCTATTTTCTCTAGGTCATGTTTTGTCAGGGCCTGGGGGGATACTTCCTTCAATGCTTTCCTCTTCTTTCATTGGTGTACTGATTTCCCCTTATAATGTTCATTCCTCTTCTCTCTAGGGTGCGATATTATTTTCTATGAGTCGCCTCTGCCATTTCCTTGTCCTTCATGTTCTTCTTCTGGATTGTTCTCTGGAGATTTTCTTCTAGATGCTTCATTTCTGATATTGGGGTTTTCTATTCTTCCTCCTATTATTCTATAATATATCTAACCTCATCTCTTGTCAACTTGTATACGGTCATCATCCACTACTGATATGGGTCCCTCTTGGCTTGGATATACATATAGTGTATTCCTACTTTAAAACGTGCAATCTCCTTGTATGCTTCCATTACCTACGATAGTATGCATAATGTAGCATGAATTCTCTATTGAATTATCTCCTTGTAAACATAGAAAGTGATGTTATTATCCAATTGTCTTTCCTTATGCACAATATTCCACAAGTTCAAATATCTTGTTGCTAAACATGGTTTCTTCGTAACTTCCATAAATTGAGTGTCTTCCATCTTCATCCAAGCCACTAATGAAATCAATATCAATAGCCATTCATAATGGGATGTTTTCCCTTTATCTTGTACCTCCCTGCAATTCATCAAGAACTCGTTTACTAGGAATGTCACCCATTTCATTTGTACTCCTGCGATGCACTTCTCAGCTGCTACTATTACACCTGGTAGTACTTGATATTTGTAATATTCCCTCAACAAATTATAGGCCATTACTTGCATCACAAACCTGACAGTATCATAATTAATACTTGCAACTTCCAAACCACACACTCCTCTATGTTTTTCATACTTATCCTTCATCTTCTCTGCCAAGGATTTCTCTTTATATTTGTTTCTGAATAATGGCAGTGGTTCTTCCCCTACTGATGGTAACTCAGTGATACACATAATGATTTAAGAGTCTATCGACACTGACCTATCCAACCATAAAAATCCTCCATGGATGTAGCTCAATAACAACTTGACATAGATGTTGATCTTTGTTCTCCTACCATAATGCAAAATCTCTAATAGATTCAAAATGATTGTTTTCTCTAGCCCTGTTTCCCACTCCTATGGTTATACTATAACTATATTTTAATTCAAGCTAAGTTTTGTGAACATGTACTTATCTGGTTCTAACTCTGGAAACTTCTTTATGAATTCCAAGTCATGGTATGAAAATTTCTTATTTCCTATTGTTCCTAACATAAATCCTTCAATGATTACCCCCGGTGGGATGTCTGGTTCGACAAGTTCATACTTTGGATCCTTTGGTAGCTTAACCTTCTTCATTTTAGGATTCTTGGGTGGAACATAGTCCTTCGAAAAGTTAACCAGGCCTATCCCTGACATTGATTCTCCTAGGGTTTCCTTGAATACAAGTATCGATGTCTTCCTGGTACGCTATTTATTCTATCTTGATGAGGCTTCTATTGTCTTCAGTGGCACCATTTCTCTCTGAAAATAACTCATGTCTGAAACTTACTTGCTCGGTTGTGTAAAATTTCTTATCTCTTTTTGTCTCTCTGAATGCTCAAAAACAATAAATGTTTCCTTTCAACCCCTCATCTTCTTTTATAGATCATTTCTAGCGATTTGCATCCTTCTTCGCACCCAAAATTGTAGCCTAATCCACTTTCATTCACATTCAATTATTTCCCTAATTCTTCAATAATTTTTTATTCTCTGGTGGATCATATAGTAGAATTTATAGCCTATCAAAATCCTCTTGCCACTTTCATTTATGACTATGTCTCTCCACTACCTCACCGTCATGTATTCTCTTTAATTTGTGTCCTATCATGTATGTTATTTAATACTTTTACCACCCTCTATGTAGATATTTGTTGCAATTCAATCTGTTAGTGTTGAGAATCACCCTCATATTGTAGGAGGATAAGCCCAGTACCCATTGAAATTTTTGTGGAGGTAGGTTTATGAGTGGAGGTCAAATGGACAAAGATTAGCATGAGAATGTTTGAACATAGAAACTTGGACTAGAAATGCATAAGAAAATAAGGTTCTCATTAACTTCAGTCAATATTTTAGGATAAAGGTGAGAAAAGCAAAGACTTAGTGAGGAAAGTGGACAAGACTTCCATGAGCATATGGCCTTCAAGTAGCTCGGTGCAGAAAAACTCAGGCAAAAGAGCACTCTTGAACTTAAATTTAAGATACTAAAATATATCATAGTGTTGGCATAGGGGCAGACCCAGGGTTCAACGCTCAAGAGAACACCAATAAAGCCCTATCTACTGGCCCTTTCAGCAGCACCTGCGAAGCAGATGCAGTCTCACCCGAAGTAGATATTAGGGGATTGCAGGACATATATGTCTACAACCAGGGGAATATCAAGTGGTTCTTATTACAACAACAACATAACATGCATCTACCATTCAACTAGCTAGATCTATCCTTCACAGATATAGATATGATCTAATACAATAATGCAGATAACAATATAAGAACATCAGAGCTCGAAGCATCAATCACACACACAACAACAGATGTATGTGGTTCACCCTCTCTCTAGGGCTACGTCCACAAAATTGTGCTTATGATATTTTAAGATAAAGCTTACAGTTCTGATCTATGCTCTTGGCCAGTAGATCCTCTCTATCCATCTCTCTTTATCTCTCCCTTCCTGCACACCTAGCTGCAGGACTTGATCTTCACACCCAACTGAAGATCTTACAATACCAGAAGGCTCTCTCTCTCAGCACTTCTCTCACCCATAATACAATATTCTCCCAATGAAAAATGATCAATAACAAGACTTAGCTACCATACCCACCTGACCTAGGTCCTCTCAACCTCTATTTATACATTAGAATCCCTCACCGACAACCTCAGGTCAAAACCTAGGTGTCAAAACCCTAATTACCAAAACCCTAAGTGTCTACAACCCTAGGTCAACTTGACCCATTCTTTCTGGGCTTCGTCGACCTGCCTTTCCTTCTTCATCTCACAGTGGTCCAAGGCATATAATGCTGGCATTTTCCACTTCCTGAGTCATCCTCGGTTCATATTCCTTATTGATATGTCATCCTCGATCGCCTCATCCAACGACTTTATTTTCCGCACTTCACTCCATATTTTTTGTTCTTTTGCTTACTTTGACCCAGTGACACTCATTGTGTCTCCCGCAAAGCTCTCTTTTTACCTTTTCTTCCTTGTTCTTTTCTTCCTTCCATAACCAAGGGCCAATAGGCCCCCAACACTCACCTGTGACTCATCCTGAGGCACTTGAGATCTGATACTCTTGTTTTACTTCGAATTTCGACTGCGCAGTGCAACCCTTGCTTTCTACTTTATGCCTCCTTTCCATCCTTGTGCAGACTGTCTTTTATATGTTCGGTACCTAGTTTCAATTGCACCTGGTACCTGGACCCTTGTCTTCTTGATTCTACTGAGAGATGCGAGGAAACTGGTTGTCATAGTACAACTTCAACCGACTCCCATTCACCAAGATTTCCTTCCAATCTCCTTTCAATGTCTTCTTCTACGCAACTCCTCCTTCTATAACATAGGCAATCTCATATGGTCTGAGCCCATGCATTCTGAACTTCCCAGGGTGTTTGATAAACTTACTGTCATATAGCAGGACTAAATAACCTTGCCTAAATATCTTCTTCTTGATGTGTCTGTCATGATAGGCCTTTTCTCGTTCCTTCTGAATTTGTTGATGGAAGCCTGCAATGAATCTGTCTTCTTCTAGTTCGACCAACTGTGCTAGCCTCTCATGAATGGCGCCAGTATCATCCATGTCTGTAAATGAAACAATTATTAATCTTGGTACCAAGTACTCCATTGGGACAACAACTTTAAGACCATAAGCCAACTTGAAAGGGGTCTGCATTGTTAATTTCTTGCAAGTGGTTCTATAATTCCAGAGTACTGTTGGTACTTTTAAATCCCAGTCATCCCTGTTCACACTGCAAATATTTTTCAATGTTGTCTCCAAGATCTTGTTGAATGCTTCAACCATTCTGTTTGATTGTGGATGATAAGGTGTACTCTTCTGATGGTGGACAACAAATTCTTTAGGCAAGGCTTGAATTGTATTATTGATTAAGTGTGTACCTTGATCACTCATACAGACCTTAGGGCATCCAAACCTGGTTATTATGTCATCAAATATAAAACGTGTAGCTGTAGCTGCACTACAGTCCTTGACTGCTCTTGCTTCGACCCATCTAGTCAGGTATTTTGTCGCATTGATAAAATATCTTGCTCCTGTGCGCTTTCCTGGTGGGTTTATAGGTCCCACAAAGTCAATGGCCCATTTTTCAAATTCTTGTAGGGTCATATGCGGTGATAATGGAATCTCATCTCTTCAGGATGGTTTTCCAACTCGCTGGCATACATCGCATGCTCTGGCATATTCTTTAGCATCTCTGTGTAACGTAGGCCACCAAAGGCCAGCTTGCAGAACCTTCTGCGCAATTTCTTTTCCTGCATAATGTCCTCCTGCAATGCCTTCATGAGATTCTTCGAGGATCATAGGGAATTCTTCCTCCATCACACATCTTCTTAGGATCTCATCAGGTCCCATTTTATATAGCTGACCAACTATCAGTGAAAAATCTGCAACGCACACCACTAGTTGTTTCTTCTACGGAATTGTGTATTTAGCTGTAGCCATTCCTGTTGACAGGAATTGGACTATGTCTGTGAAGTGGTCATCAATATTTCTAATGGAGAGCAGTTGTGAATCTGGCAGTGTATCCTCCAGACTGGTAGGTTCTTCGCCATGCTCCAACCTCGACAGGTGGTCTGGGCCCTTATTCATTCTTCCTAGCTTAACTATGATCTCAAAATCATATTCTTGAAACAGGCGAAGCCATCTGCATATTCTCCTCCCCAACACTGGCTTGTTGACTAGGTATTTCAGCACGGAGTGATCAGTAAACATTTTAATGTGTCCTCCCAACAAGTACTGACAGAATTTCTGCAATGCATACACCATGGCTAGTCCCTCTCTCTTTGTAGTAGTGTAATTAATTTCAGCCGTGGAGAGTTTATTGCTGGAAAATGATAATGGATGATCAATGTCCCCTTCTCCAGGTTGTGCCATTATTGCTCCTAATGCAATATAATATGCATCAACATGCACATTGTTGAAACATATCTTAAAATCTTTTATCCTTAAGGCCTAGATTTCTATTTTTTGTGTTTTTAAGATTTCGACTTTCCTAAAACAAGAATTTCGTCATTTCTGAATTCACGATACCTTTTTTATCAATTTGTTTTTTGGGATAACAAACGGAAAAGGGTTTACAAAAAATATAAACTTTCCAACGCTCTCTTAAAAATTATTTAAAATGGGTTGTAATTTTAAAATTTGCGATTTTTTAATTTAATCGTTAAAGAAATCGGGATTCGGGGTTTTTTGCAAACAAATGTTTGACGCAAATTGAATCACGAAACCCCGATCCCCGATTTCCCGATGCATTTAATTCTTAAGTAAAAGAACAAATTAATCTAATCTCTTCTAAGAATGATTAAGGGTTAAATAATTATATTGAGATTTCGGGATTCGTGGTTCAGTAAGAACGCGTCTCTTGTCATCATGTTTCCCAAAATCCCGATTCATAAATCACGTTAGATTAAACTAATTATGTTTTGGCCCTAATCATGATTACTCAGTTAATTAAGATAAGTTAAGTCCTATATTGAAAAAATAAACAAGCCATTGCGATTTCGCGATTTCGGGATTCGCGATTCCATGAGAGCACGTCTCACGTCATCATGTTTCCCGAAATCCCAATTTCTGAAATCCCGAAAGGGTCTAATCTCGATTAATTAACACAAAAAAACGTTTAAATCTTAAATAAAACATTGCTATTTCGCAATTTCGACGATCGGGCTTTTCCGATGACATACCTTTCGACATCAAGATTGTCGAAACCCCGAAAAGTCATGTTTTCAGATTTAATCTATAATTAACACTAATAAATCTTCTTTCTAAAATGGGTTTAAAGGTAATCTTTCTATAAGTGTTCATTAATGCTTCGTTTTCCGATTAAGAAAGTTTCTTGTTTTATTTGAAAAGCCGAGAGCGCCTAAGTACGGATATTAAATGCATATCTCTGAAAATATCTTCTGCATTAAGAGCTTTAAATTCGTGACAGTTGTACAAATCTCGTCTTTTTTAAAATATATTCTAAGTAAACGTTCGAACGTTTGTATTTACATTTTAAGATGAGCTTATTCATCCACTATCTGTGACAGGTTTTTAAGTCAAACACAGAGCCATGGAACCTAAAAAGGCACCGAAGAAAAACGAAGACACACAGGAAGGTGATATTATCTCAGATACTACTCCACACGCCATACACTCCATCAAATCATGGGCTCAAATCTCTGAATTGTTGGAGGATGAGTTAAAGAATGCAGACCCTGATTCTAAAAATCATCTCTAGGACGTTGCAGAGTCTGAACTTCATAAGGTTGTTGCGCGTCCGAGGCTGGTGGCATATACTGAGCTGGTCGGATGGGCTCTAGATAAGGTAGATATCCCAACAAGGAGAATTCAGAATGAGCAAGGAGCTATCGTCGGCTCATTCAAGCCTGAGCACATTCAAGTAATTTATAAACTCTCGCCAAAACATAAACACACCTTTAATGCTGAATTTTTATCTGAGTTTCAAAGAAAAAAATGTATTGAGGCAGACCAAACATACCCCGACATGATTAAAGGATGGGAGAGGTCTCAAGCAAAGTTTAGGGCTGATTCTCATGGGATTTATGCTACAGCTTCCTTAAATGAATATATGGTTTATGTAGCCATGATGTTATGCAGACTTTTCGGGAGAAAAGATCCCTGTCACTTTCATGCAGACTGGGTATCCTTCTTAGAGGAAGCTTCAGAAGGAAATAGTTTTAACTGGCATAAAATTTTATCATATAACCTGACACAAGAAATTTTAAATTACAAAGTAGCCAAGTCAAAAGGACAACCAATGTCTTTTTATATGTCTGCATATATTATGGATACAATCTGTTTTATGACCCCATTTCCATTAATGAATTGGAGTTGGAGCATCTCATGTCCAGAACCCATTCATGAATACCACTCAGCCCTTTGGGAGGAAAAATCTAAAGACATTTTTTATGATGTTTTTCATTTTGTCATTATTCCTATGCACAAACTATTTTTTGGATGCGAACCCCCTTGCATTTCTGATGCAGTCATAGAATGTCTTAAATCAGTTGCCGACTAGTTTATTGAGGAATTTTTTTCCTATATTAGGGTTTATGGCTGTTCGATTCCCCCTCATGAACTCACAAAATTCTTACCAGACAGATTGGTATGCAGAGAAGTAGCTCATCAGATAGCCAAGGGTGGTATTGGGTTGCAATTGAATGCACTTCAGAAAAAAGCATGGCCATCTTTCCCTGTTCATGTCGGGAAATTTCCTTTATCAAATTTAGGCCATTCTAAGGTAGAAGCCAAGTCATTGGAAGAAGTGAAGCTAGTAAATATTGAACATAGAAAATATGACCCCTACCAAATAATAAGTAGGCATTACATACATTGTAATTTAAAGGCATATGAACATGAAGTTTATGTTTATGATGATATATTTAAAGATGTCAAGTCTTATGAAGAAGTGTTGAACAGATTCGAGGCCTTGCCACCTGACTCACAGGCTAGATTTGCATCTTTCCAAAGCCATAGGCGAAGCTGCCTGCCTAAGATTTTACAGGGTGAAATTTTGACCCCATTGCCAGAACAGGAAGAAACCCCTCCAGGGTTTGAAACTAATACTCAGGGTAAACCAAATGACAAAGGTAAGTTGAAGGATACTAAGATACCTTCCCAAGACGCGGAGGGTTCTCAAACAAAAGAATCAGAAATGGATAAGGGAAAAGAGCTAGAAACAATTCCAGAAATCTTGAAGAATGTTCCAGAAAAAATAGGAGGAACAACTTCAACAGAACTTGGTAGTCCTATTACCTCTTTAACTCCATTATAGTCAACTTTCGGAACCCCCCATGAAGGAATTTTATATGTCAGTGATCTAGAGCCGATTTCAAGAGATGAAATCCCCCCATCAAATTACTTTTTCAGCAAAAAGCGAAGAGCAGTCTTGAAACAGGAAATTCATCCTAGAGGAGAAGGAATGATTAAAAGGCATAGAGTTATCATAGATGGAAAGAAACTCAAAGGCGGAGAGTTCACTATAGAATTAGCAGGTACAATGGGTGCTATAGCATCAACTAACATGTATTCGGTAGGAAATTTAAAAACTATGCTGGAACAGAAGGACCAAACAATAATCCAGTTGCAAGAAAAACTAAAGGAAAATGAAAGAAATATTAGTTGGGGAATACAGAAAGGTCTAGAACAAGCTAGACTTAAAGAGATGCAAGAAATCCAAAAATTAAATAAAGACTTGGATGAGGCAAAACACTTAATACAGGTCACACAGGAACACGTTCAAAAGATGGGAGAAGAAAACAAACAGTTGTAAGATAAGATTATTTCTATTACTAACCAGGTAATAGAGCTTGAAAGTTTCAGGACACAGGCATTAGAGATATATGTAAGAATAGAGGAGGAACAACAGAAAGTGCTCTTGAATCTGGAAGTAATCCAGAATTATTTTCAGGAATCAAATAAGTCTTTGGAAAATGTGTTCCAGAAACAAAGGGAAGCGAAAGCAGCTAGGACAACTTTTCAGAAAGCAGTGGATTTCTCATCAAAGGAAGAAATTGGAAAGACTCCGAAATTATCTATTTCTGAACAACTTAAAAGGGATATAATGATTAAAGTGTGGGAAGAAAAATTGGCCGAATATAAATGAATCACAAGAGAAGTTAATGAATATTGCAAAGGAGTCTTCGATCTCTTTGAAAGAGATTCATTAAATATCAGAACAGATGGTTGTTCTGGATTGTTAGGCGAAATCAATATTGCCAAGCACCAACTGAAGTTTAGAGAAGAACTAGAGGAAAAGAAAGCAGAGATTCCAAACATCAAATTGATCAACATCAAAAAGATCAACAAGTGGATTGTGTCTTCAAGTTTAAGGTTGAAAACTGTTAAATTCACAGAAAGAATGATAGAAATTCAGTTGCCCGAATTACAGAGAAGATTTTTCTCATTTGAAGCAAATGAGATACCTGAGGCTCCCAGGATCTTAGTAATTTTTTTGGGAAAATGTGTTCAGTGCATTGAAGCAGAGAAATGAAGTTCATCAACGCAAGCTTAAAACCTTTTTAAATGTTTTTATTATTAGAATTTTAAAAGAAATTGTAAATGGTTGACATTATTTTTATGTAACCAAAATTTTAGGAAGTTGGTTAGTCACCAACGAGAAGCTTTGATGAAATGTATAAAAATAGTTTCGAAAGGCTGAGAAAAGGCTTCAGAAATTTTGGAGAGAGCCAATTTGTAATATCAGTTTTGAAATACATTGGAACATAGATCACAAACAAAATTCTGGATCCTGCAACTTTGTAACTATGTGTCTTCTTCCTATTAAGTATACTTTGTTGAATTTTTCCTTTAATGTTTTCTCTAACAAGTAAATCAGTTTGAAGTTATATTCATCGTTGATTTATATTTCAGATTGGTTTGGATGTCAAATGATTTACATTTTTTCCTCTGAAATCACTTTAGTAATTTCAAGACCTGAAAAACTTTTGTTCCTTAATTTTTAACTCTTGTTAGAAACCTCATTTTTTCTTTCATCATTTTCTATTGAAATATAAGATTCTTTCTTGATTAAAGCCTTATATTTCTCTGTAGTGTTTATTTGTTGTTTATAATTTTCAAAATTGTTACAAAACCAGGAAACGGCCTTGAATGTGTTTACATTATTGTTTTAGATTTTAAAATTGTTTTTCTTGATCTCATCTCTGGAAATATGAAGTAACCAATTGATTGAAATCCATTTCTGCAAACAAATAAAGTTTTATCATCCATGACTGTCCCTAGTAGTAGACAACCCAACGTTGAACCAGGCCTTCAGGACCAAACCAACATTGCCTTAAATTTATTCAATACCATTTTACAAACAACAACTAACCGAGTTGAGTTAGAATGATCATGGGCTGCTATTGAGCGAGACATTAGCATCCAAGAACAACAGGAAGCAAGACAGAGACAGTTGAGAAACTGAATCTTCTCTGATATTTCTTTGATTCCTTATCCTCAAATCATTTCTTTAAATCATTTACATATGCCTTGACGGTATGTTTTATAGCCTTAAAACATAAACTCAGGAACAACATATTTTTGGCGCCGTTGCCGGGGAACAAAGAAAGGAATCTTTTCCCTAAGAAGAACGACATTGACATTTTATGTTGTTGATAGTGACCAAGAACAAAAAACCTTCTAAGGCTATTATTTTTCACTTGGAGACTCCACAATAATTAAACTGGCTAGTAGCCGAAAGAACACCAGAAAAAACCCGGATAGCAAACAGACATCTCCAGTCTCCGATCCAGAAAAAAATTTAAAATCTAGAAAATCACTTAAACAAGTCTTTTTGTCCACATATACTATAGATCAACCTGACTTTACGCAATCACACTCATCGGAAACTCTTGAAAGATCGCTTTCACTTCCCCCCTCATTTGATACTTTCTCATTTCCTGAAGTTTCTTCTCTAGATTTCCAAGAATCTTCTCCTCACATTGTCCAAACTTCAGTCCCAAATCTAACCATGGCTGCACAAGGAGGTGTTGGAGCTGGAGGTGGTGCCCCTGGAGGTGGTCAAGTACCTCTTCCTGGCATTTTCACTAAAGTGGCTGCTAGATATGCTCCCCTTGTTCTTCCTATTCCTCTTCATGATCTCCCTAAGAATTATATGAAAATCCTTCCGAAATTTATAGGGGAGGGTGATTTGACTGCCCAAGAACATATAAAAAATTTTGATCAATTTGCTGACATAATCGGAATAGAACATGAAGATGTTTATTCTAGACTACTTGTTCAAACTTTCGAAGGACAGGTGAGGACCTAGTTCCGATCCTTAGCAGTTGGATCTTTAAGATCCTATGAAGAACTTGAAAGTTCATTTATTAGACAATGGGGAGAGAGGAAGGATCGCCTCTACTACTTAACTGAATTCGGAGCCCTCAGAAAGAAAAATTCTGAGTCAGTTCTAGAATTCACACAGAGGTTCAATAAGTTGTATAATAAAATTCCAATTGAAGTTAAACCTTCACAACCTGCAGAAAAAGTGACTTTTGATGGCACTTTTGACCCCGAATTTGCTTTATTATTGAGAGAAAGGAGATCAATAGATCTCACCAAAATGTAGGATGATGCGCTTGAAATTGAATCAAATATGATTGCATCAGGGAAACTTAAAGCAAAGACTAAAACTGGAAACAAAGAAAATAAAAAATTTAAAGAGAAAGGTGGACCTTCAGGCTCAAGAAAATCCTCAGGATATAGAATAGAAGAGATGGCTAGGGTCATTCGAGAACTTTCAAACAAGATCTCAAAAATGGAACTAGAGAAATCGAAAGGAGATAATTTCCCCATAAAAGATTTTGGAAGAAATCCTGAACCTCAGGGACCACAGAAAATAATTAAAAATGAAGATCAAAAAATTCAAACACCTTTTAAAAGTGAAAACTACATCGGAGAGGAAGATTTAGGAGATTTTGAAGAAATCGATGAAGATATTAGTAACCTTGGCGATGATAATAAATCCCCTTATTTATCAAGACAGGATTACGAAGCATCTTTAAGTAAAGAAAGTACATCGGAAGAACAGGTTAGCAATAATATGTCTGATCATTTCACATATCAAAATATTGCAGATGATATTATTGTTGAACTACAGGGAAAATATAATTTGAGACCAAGAAATAAAAATCTCCCGAATGTTCCGACAAAAAAGAATTTGCCGAGAAACGAAATCGATGAGGTAACTCCAAAACTTGTAGATAAATAGTCTGCAAAAAGAAACACAGTTGATACACAACCTGTACAGTTAGAACCAGTAGGAACACTCCCTGTGAAGCCACAAGCTCCTATAAAAGAAAACAAGGCCACATCTCAACGTAAAATTGAGAAGAAAGGTATGGAAGCCCTGAACATCAAAAATGACAAGGCTCTAGGAAAATTTAATTTGGAAAAAGAAATAAATAAAATCAAAATTCCTATTCCCCTTGTCGAGTTAGCTAAAAATCCTGTATACAGAAAACAAATCGCCAAAATGATTAATTTTTCCGAAGATGAAAGCTAGGCCGACGCTATTAACTTAGAGGATGACAAACCTATCTTATTCTTCGGTCCACACGTCGAAGGTGCAAGAGACATCGTGGATCCGTTTTATATTACATTAACACTGTTTGATCACCTTCTCCATAAATGTATGTTGGATTCTGGAGCTTCCCACAATGTTATGCCAAAGGCAATAATGGAAAAAATTGGTCTTGAAATCACAAGACCCTATGGTGATTTATATTCTTTCGATTCGAGGAAAGTAAAATGCATAGGTATGATTAAAGACCTAGTGGTAGGTTTGGCTCAAATACCTGCTAAAAGTATTCTTATGGATGTAGTAGTCGCTGAAATTCCCCCAAAGTATGGTATGCTATTATCTAGATCATGGGGCGCTAAGCTTGGAGGATCTCTCCAGCTAGATATGACTTATGCTACAATTCCAGTTTTCGGAGGCCAATTCACCCGTCTTTACAGAGAGACTAGGTTGGAATTTATTGTAGGTGACCCAAACAACCCCAACAATCATCTAGTTTATATTGCTGACCAAGATTTAGGAAATTGTATATTATCTTTAGATGATGATTTTGAAGTGGATGTAGACGATAAATGTATAGAAGAAAAAATTGATAAAAAAGAAATAGAGAAAAATGTATATAGTACTGGTGTATGGAAAATGTATTTTGATGGTGCTTCCTCCTATCTTGGAGCCAGAGAAGGAGCACTTCTCATGTCTCCCGATGATCATTTTGTTATTCCTTTTTCATATAGGCTCTAGTGGAATGTAGATTGTACAAACAATGTATGCAAATATGAAGCTTTAGTGCTAGGACTAGAAGCTGCTAGAAAGATGAAAATTAAGAAACTCGAAGTATTTGGTGATGCAGAGTTAATTATAAAACAGTTGAATCGGCAGTATCAGGCTAAGAATCCTAGATTACGGTCCTATAGGAATTGTGTCTGGGATTTAATAGAGAACTTCTTCACGAATGTGAATTTTCATTTTGTCCCAAGATCCGAAAATCAACAGGCTGATGCTTTAGCAAAAGATGCATCAACTTTTACACCCTCGACTACTTTTAATTTAAAATATCATATACAAATGAGACATCACCCTTCAATACAAAATAATATTCAACATTGGCAGGTTTTTGAAGATGATGAGCAGCTTCGAAAGTTTCTAGAATCATTAGATGAATTCGCAGAAACACATATCGATCAGGAAAATCAAAATGATCCTATTTGGATCATGCAAGAAGGGGAGGATTCTAAGGAATTTCATGATAAAATTGCAAACCACCGAATGCTTGTTCTCAAGAAAAACCAAATCCCCAAGGGTCTAATCCCTTTGGAAATACTTTTTAATACAGATGATATCCCTTCTAAAACTACTCTACAACCCCATCCAGAGGAGGCTGAAGATTGTAATATAGGCACTGAAGATAACCCTCGAATGATTAAACTTTCCAAATATTTATCAACAGAAAACAAAAATAAATACACGGAGTTGTTAAGAAAATATAAATATGTTTTTGCATGGTCGTACAAAGAACTGAAAACATATGACACTTCTGTAATTGAAGATAAAATACCTCTCAAACCAGGTGTCAAACCTTTCAAACAAAAACTACGACAATTTAACCCTATTTTATTACTTGTCATCGAACAAGAAGTCAAAAAACTTCTGGACGCTAAGATAATCGTACCCCTAAGATATTCTGATTGGGTAGCTAATCTGGTCCCAGTTAGAAAGAAAAATGGGGAAATCAGACTATGTGTTGATTTCAGGAATCTTAATAAATCTTCTCTCGAAGATAATTATCCTCTACCTAAAATGGACCATGTTCTTGAAAAAGTAGTAGGGGCTAACATAATGTCCATGATTGACATATTTCCAGGTTATAATCAAATTGTCGTCAGTGATCTTGACAAAGAAAAAACCGCATTTACCACTCCTTGGGGCACGTTTATGTATGATAAAATGTCGTTTGGACTAATGAATGCAAGAGCTACTTTTCAACGCGCAATGGATATTTCTTTCGTCAGTGAACGGGACAAGTTTGTAGTCATCTATTTGGATGATCTTACTGTTTTTTCTAAATCAGATGAAGACCATATGATTCATCTCAAACAAACATTTGAAAAATGCCACAAGTTTGGTCTATCCTTAAATCCTAAAAAGTCTCATTTCGCTATGCAAGAAGGCAAACTGTTGGGTCACATTGTATCCCAAAATGGAATCAGGATTGACCCTAAAAGAGTAGAGGCTATAGATACAATAGCTATTCCTAGGAATGTGAAAGAAATTCAATCATTTTTAGGAAAAATAAATTTCTTGAGAAGATTTATTCCTAACTTCGCTAAAATTGTTAAATTGATTACAGATATGCTCAAAAATAACAGTGAAGTAAAGTGGACAGCAGAAGCTAAGGCATCCTTTGCCCACATTAAGAAGGTTATAAGTGAGGCACCAGTACTAGCGAGCCCAGACTATCTCAAAGATTTTCTTATTTTTTCATTTTCCTCTGAACACATGCTTGATGCCGTACTCCTTCAGAAGAACGAAGAAGGTTTCAAGAAACCGATAGACTTCTTTAGCAAAAGTCTCTGAGATGATGAACTCAAATACAATATAATGGAAAAGAAAGCGTATGTTATGGTAAAAGCATTGAAATCTTTCAGAACTTATGTTTTACATTCTAAAGTGATTGCATATGTACCCACTAGTGCTATAAAAGATATCTTGGTTCAAGAAGACAGTGATGGTAAAAGAGGAAGATGGCTTGAAAAAATTCAAGAGTTCGACTTGGAGGTTAAACCGACCAAATTGGTAAAAGGACAGGGTTTAGCTAAACTTTTAGCTGAATCCAATTTCAGGGCTCTTGGGATAAACAGTTCTCAGGAGGAAGAAGGATGGGTAGACGTGAATGAACTTGTGGACCAAATGGTTGAAAACAGGATCGAGGAGAAATTCACGTCATCGAATTGGTACAAGGACATAGTAACATACTTATTAAC
>ML777286.1:1033356-1059655 GCA_009831015.1 Picea engelmannii | reverse complement strand
CCTGATGGGATCGATCCTATAGCATAAGAAAAAGGCAACGAGATGCAAAAGTTGGGGTGGTATCCTAACCTATATGCTCAAGTTGATTTTTGAAAAATAATTTTTTTTTATGGACCGTCAATATTTTCTCGAAACTCAAAAAAAATGTCCCAATACCCAATCAAATCCCTCCCATATAACTCCAGGATCACTCTAAATGGTTTTTGGTATAAAGAAACTGATAAGGGAGGCCGAAAAAGTGACAAAAAGAGGCCAAAAAGTCTATAAATAGAACCTGGCAACTCATTATCACCATTGTTGATTTGAAAATTGACTCTGGAGCCAAAAGACCCCCTTTGCCAAAGATAGTGATTCCGGGAGCTACAGTGGACGAAACAAACTTCTGCTTGGACCAAGTAAGTACAAACTCCCTTATCTAGCTATTCAATACTTCATTTTAGTTATTTAGTTGGTTTTTTGGGTGGGCGTCGAGCTTAAAAAGGTCGGCCCTAGGTACACACGGGCAGAGTAAAGTCTGCTCGCGTGTACATGCAACTGTCACCTCTACAGCCTGCGTCTACCACCCTTGTATGATGAAAAAACAAACTAAAAGGAAGTACTGACCCTCCTTTACCTTGTTGTGTTGGCAGGATGTATGTCCAGTGGAGGGAAAGGGAGCATGAGGCAATCAGTGAGTTCGTTGTTGTAGATCCGAATGTTGTGGTCGTGTTAATGCAATGCGGTTTACTCAAATTCTTCCTATGTTCGTTTACACCCGCGCAACCAAGGCTATTGAATGCCTTGATTGACTACTGGCATCCTGATGCAGAGGAATTTAGGCTAGAGGGGAAATAACTAGTGCTCGCCACCGAGGATATTTACTTTTTGACTGGCCTCTCAAGGAGAGGGGAACCAATCAATTTCTAGACATTTCCTGCATGGCCGAGTAAGATCTCAGAATTGATAGCTGATCACTGTGAGGCTGGGACCGAACATGTGGGTTCCCAGGTACCCATTAGAAATATTACCAACTTAGCGCTGCAGACTATCTTGTTACTGATTGGAGAGATTACTAGCTCAGCAGCTGTGCATCAGGCTTCGCGCGCACAGATGAACTGTGCCATTCAGTGCATGAAAGCACAAATTTTTTATTGGAGGACCACACTTCTCGAGTGAATGAAGAGGCAATTGACAGATTTTCGACAGCGGACACAGAGGAACTTTGAGTTTGGGACCATCTTGTGTTCGTTCTTTTTTGAGAGAGTTCTGAGTTTCAGTCCTCGGGTTGTAGTACGAGGACATCAGGCCTCTTTCCCTGCAGTGTGTAGATGGGCAGTGTTACTGCCACGACAGGGTGGTGGAAGGACTGTTGAGTCCTTCGAGGATGATTTCTTTGCTTGGCTGTCGCAACAGATCCCTGTTATCGAGGACTACCTGTATGCAGGGATAGATTTGTCTAGAGATCCTGAGATACCCATGCCTCCTGGTGAGGAGCGAGGGGAGATGGGTAAGTCTCCACCTTTGTAGTTTTCTTGTTTGCATATGTAATCTTTATGTCTTTTTGTTATATATATCATTTTTTTTTTGTATGCCAGAGTATTTGACTGGTAAACGTTTGTTACATGCAAATGTGGGACCCGTGCGACCTGCCGACTATGCACGGAACAGGTGTCGTCCACGGCTAGAAGCCGTGGCTACCGTTGCTGGGGGAGTAGCAGTAGCAGAGAACCTCCCAGCCAGAGAGGCCGAGAGGGTCCTTAGAGAAATTGATCGAAACTTCACTGTGCTCACTCGCACAGTCTCGATGCCAGAGATAGATGACCTGCCACCATCCATGCAGCCTCATGTTGTGGGGGCACCTCGGACATGGGTCCGATTGTTTAGGCATTTAGCCCGTGATGTAGATGATTATAACAGGGCCCATAGGCCCTGAACAGACTTTAGACTTTTTATGTGCCCTGAGCACCTATTTGTATATATTTTTTGAGGGCATAAGCTCGGTGACTCGTTACTATTATCATTTTTGAGGCGCTTGCATCCATTTATGTACTCTGAGTATTTTATGATGTTTATATATGGTTTTTATCTTTTTGTGTCTTATGGATTCTATTTGAAAAGATGTATTTACATGTTTATGTCCATGTTCTTTTTATGTGTGGGTGAGATGCCAATCTAAAATTTGATTAGCTAGAGTATCTGTAATTTGGTTTAATCTCCTAGGAACATGAAAATATGTAATATAATCAAAGATTCGTTCTAAGAGATGTACCCTAAGGAATTGTTGGTGTAAAGTTGGATCATGAACCCGGTATACTCTGTTTAGCTGGGACACAACCAGTTGAGCGTCGAGATAGACCCGGAGATGAGAGATACCCAATGACAAGGTGTCACAAAGCAACTCAATAACTTCACTATAATCGGCGACATTATTTGTGGTGTCACCTAAGCATATACCTCCGGAAGATAACAACTAACCCTGTGGTGTAAAGATTACCCAAGCTGCGGAGGCAAGCCTCCGCGTGTGTCGACTAGCACCGTCTGCATACCCAACGAACACCTCAGACTCACTTGACATCTGCCATATGACGAAAGATAACATAAATGACACGTCCATAACACTTTAAAAGAAACTTAAAAAGTAATAGTACAAATACTATACATATGTTACAAAAAGTTACCCACAATGACCTATCTATGAGTAATACTTCTTGAGGTAGAGCCCATTTCTAGGCTCCGCAAAAAGAATTCCCTTCAAAATAAACCAAACGATAAGTGCCCTTCTTTAATACCTCTTTGATAATGAAGGTTCTGAACCACATGGGTTTAATTTTTCCTGCCCCTAGGGGGTCCTTGTCTTGGTCATAGACCAGGACAAGGTCGCCTTCAGAGAAAATCCGAGGATGAACGGACCTATCATATTGACACTTGACCTTATGTTTGTGAGCCTCGTTGGCCAAGGCCGGATCACGACGCTGCTCATCAAGCTGCTCAAGGTATACTAACCATTCTTCAAGCGGAGAAGTGTCTGGCAATAATTGTACTGCCAATTTCAGAGATGGGATTTGACATTCGATGGGCAAGACTGCCTCCATCCCGTAAACGAGTTGAAAAGGTGAGAAACCGGTGGCAATCTCAACAGATGTTCGGTAAGCCCATAATGTTGAGTATAACATAAAATGCCATTTTGACTTGGCTGAGTTGATAGTTCGTTGTAGAATCGTCTTAAGAGTTTTGTTTACAGCTTCCACCAGCCCATTGGCTTGGGGATAGTAAGGTGATGAATGTTCCTGCCATAACCCAAGATTTGATGTTAATTCTGTCATCATTTGGTTCTGAAAGTGACTGCCATGGTCAGTGACAATATCTCTCGGGACGCCGAACCTTGCTATGATCTGGTTGAATAAGAAGAGAGTTGCAGTCTCTCCATCATATTTAAACGTTGGCATAGCTTCGACCCACTTAGTGAAGTAGTCGACAACTACGATGATATAGCGGTGCCCCCTTGCTGACGAGGGGTTGCATGTAGTGTAATCAATCCCCCACTTAGTGAAGGGACCAACTGTGATGACAAGAAACATAGGAGTTGGATGTGCCCTCATCTTCCAAGAGAATATTTGGCATGGATGGCACTTCTTGACCGATTCGATACAATCTTTGATAAGTGTGGGCCAGAAGTAACTTGATCGTAGAATCTTTTGGGTTGTTTCCAACCCAGATAAATGACCACCACAAGATCCAGTATGGAAATCATTGAGCACTATGATGGCCTCCTCATGAGTGAGACATCGATGCAAGATGCAGTCTACACCTCTCCGATACAACGTATCATCGAGTATGAGATAATTCTTATCATGATGGCGTATCCGCCGACGCTCGTCACGAGAAGCAGAGGTGGGGCACTTCAAAGTTTGGAGATAGATAAGTATATCTCTGTACCAGGGGTCTGAAGATGCGATAAAAAACATATCCCCCCAAATAGGCGATTCCTTAGGCACAACGTCACCTGACGCAACCGGAAGTTCCGAAATAAGCTCTGCGAAGACCAACGACTTCTTGGACTTTGTTGAAACAAAGTCTAAGTCAAATTCTTGGAGGATGACTATCCATCTACTAATTTTTGTCGTGTAAACATGTACTGGAATGGATTCACAACAGAAATGACGGTGGTCTTGCGAAACAAAACATAGTGATGGAACCGTTGAACAGCATGAACTGCTGCCAACACAAGTTTTTCGATATGCGAATAATTAAGTTTTGGTCCTACGAGGCCTCGGCTCAGGTAATAGATCACGTATTCTGAAAATGAATCATCTTCCTGAACTAAAACCATGCCTATGGTTGACTCTGCGGTAGCCATATATAATAAGAAATCTTTGTTATAGTTAGGTGGTCGTAGCAGAAGTTCGGTTGTGAGGGCGTGTTTTAATGCGTCGAAAGAGCATTGAGCGACTTCATCCCAGAAAAAGGGAATGTCTTTCTTTAGTAAACGCATAAAGCCCTTGGTGATTTCGGCATAGTTGGAGATGAAGCATCATAAGAAGTTCGCCTTGACTTGTAGACTCTGAAGTTGTAAGGTTGTGCGTGGGTTTGCCTTGCCCTAATATTGGCTCATTACCCCTTAATTGGGGCATATTACATTAGCAATGTTATTTTATTTATGTCGGCTTTTTTCCATTAGTTGTAATTATACCTCCTAGTATCATATATATACTAAGGAGACATTTTCATTTTGAATCATCTTGGAATTGTACATTTATGTGGGCATAAGGAGGTTTCCCCCTCGAAGAGGCTTATTATCTGAATTTCTCTCTTTTTCAAGGCGTTGAGTACTTATTTTGAGGTTTTTCTATGCTATATTGATATTTGGTTCTTAACGCTATTTATTTGATATCTTTGGATGATCAGAGGGTAATTATTGGGTCTTATGAAATTACCCCTATTATCAACATTTTGGGGGTTCCTATAGCTCTTCTTTCCTTCAAATTTCAATTTCTCCATTTCTGCAGAAAGTGATTTTATGAGTTTTGTCAATTCATCCACTTGAGGGTGGGAAACAAAGGAATCAGAGGTTGAAGCTTCATCCCTACCTTTTCTTTTGCCTCTATTAGATTTACTCCTAAGTTTTTCAACTGCCAATATATTAGACTCTACTTCAAGGCATACATCTTTCATATGAGCTAAGTGGTAGCTCTTCTTTCTCTCAACATGAGGAAAAAAACAGGGTCAAAAGTGCTGGCATTAGTAATCTTGGCAGAGTTTTTTGTAGGATTTATTTTAGTGGGAATCTTATTGTACATATTATTAAATATTTTTGAGAAGTCTAAAACATATTCCGCCTCTTTCCTCTTAAGTGACCCAAATTATGTAATATAATAAAGATTTTTTTTTATCCCCCTAATGCCTGAAGAATGAATCATCCAGTGCTTCAATCCTAGCAATAGATATAGGATTCAATCCCCTAAACCATTTCCTAGCCTCACCATCAAGGCTCTATAAAAAAAATTTCATCCACAGATCTTCATTTTCAATGTTAATATTATCTCCATAACTATAAAATGTTGAAAGGTGTTCTTTTGTAGTTATGTCTTCCTCCCCTATGAACTTGGGCATGTACTTAAGGTATTCTCCAATTGGGAGAGAATTCATAGGCTGAGGTAAAAAAAGAGGGGCATATCTAGCATCCACTATGGCATCCATCGTGTTTCTGGGAATATTAGCGCCTGTCATTTGGATGTGAACTGTAGGAGAACAAGGGGTAGATGGAGTTTGAACAGGTAGGACTACAATTGTGTTTCTAGGGGAAAGGGGAAGTGGTTGAGTGTTGGATGAGAATGGTATAGGTTTCAAAGTAAAATAAGTTCCCCCCTCTTTAGTTACAACAACTTTGATAGGAGGAGGAGTAGGAAAACCCAAAGTGGGAAAATATTCTAAGCTCCTGGGTCTAAACCACATTACAATATCAGGGGAAATAGGGGTTTCAAAAATTTCTCCTTCTAAATGAAGACTAGAAGGGGGGGAGTTCAACAGGAAATATTTCAAAATCTAAACTTTTGGAAACTCCAGTAGATGGTATATAAGGAAAATTGGATACAACTACTGGATTTTTAAAAGAAGAATCATGTAAATTACCAAAATCACCTGGTACAACAACTGAAAGTCCTTCTTGAGAGGTATTTCCTTTCTTGATAATATTTTATTGGTCAACTTCAAGTGTTTCCAGAGGTAGCTGTGGAGTGGACCTCATGTGTCTGCCTTTGTGAGACACAAATGAAACAGTGGAGTTGTTAGGTGTAAGCTGCAATCTTCAAGGTACTGATTTTTGATGCACCTTCAGAATCATAATTTATTTGTCGTTCAATCCCAGGGAAATGTATTCAATTCATTCCCTGAAAATGATGCCAAGAATGTTAGTGATGAGAATCACCATCAGATTGCAGGAGGATAAGCCTAGTACCCATAATTTTTTTTATGGAGGTAGGTTTATGAGTGGAGGTCAAATGGACAAAGCTCAGCATGAGAATGTTTGAACACAGAAAAATGGACTAGAAATGCATAATAAAAAGAGGTTCTCATTAAATTCAGTGAATGGTTTAGGTTAAAGGTGAGGAGAAGGAAGACTTAGTGAGGAAAGTGGACAAGCCTTCCAGGAGCATCTCTCCTTTAAGCAACTTGGTGCAGAAAAACTCAGGCACAAGAGCACTCTTGAACTTAAATTTAAGATACTGAAATATATCATAGTAGCATTATAATGAGACCTCCATTACAATACAACCACAACAACTCATCTGGATCATCCATGCACGAGGATTTCACCATAAAAGGAAATAGGCCAATGAAATAAAATATTGAAACATATCATAGAAGTATTATAATCAAACCTCCATTACAATACAACTACAACACCTCGTCCAGATCATCCATGCACGAGTGTTTCATCACAAGAGGAAACAAGATAATGAAATAAACTGACTTCTATTAATGAGAAATTCTCAGGTCTCATCCATAATCAGAGAACAACTCTACTATCAAACTATTACAAATAGGGATCTCTTCTCAACCATTGACCTTAACAAAATCTTGAACTGATCTATTTATACTTAGATCAGTGGACACTCGCTAGGAGAGTCATCTGGCCATACCGTCCAAGGATATTTGTTTGTGCATACTTTTGTAAGACTGTGTGTGTATCCTTATGTCATATGAAACATCACATTAGCATGGGCTTGTAGGAAAAACTATCCATCGTGGTACCTCAGGATGAAAATCATGTCTCCACGGCCAGACCCTCCATGCCTTATATTTATGGAGTGAGTCAAGGTTTCAACTACTAGTCCTTGTTCATTAATTGATTTCTCCTCTGGATCAGGACGAGGATTAACAACTAGGGGGAGTCCATGTGTTGTTATTGGATTCGACACTAAATGAACATGTGATTTTGGGGCCGTCGAAAGTGGTTTGGATGCACACCGCTTTTGGGGCCGAAATGCACCACCTTCTTCCACATATCTCTCCCGCCATACCATGGTTTATATTTCAGCCCGCTTAAGGATTTTAACACCCGAGCATGTTGCGCCATATAAATGAAGTGTCGAAGTTGATCTGATCATGATCTTTGAACTGGGCACACCTATTAAAGTTTATCCTCCTGCCAACTATAACATCCTTCAAAACACTCTTAGATATGGCGTTAAATTGAACTGCGCAGGGGATCTCTACTGTTGAAAACTACACCCGCTTGTTTTCCTGTGCTCATGGCTATCACCTCCAACCATTGACAACTTCGTGTGATAGCACAATCCTCCTTTCTATGCACAATTCCTTCCTCTTTATACATCTCTGTGACAATTTATGTTTTATCTCCTTACTAGTTTAACTATTTGAACAATACCATATGCATAAATTCAACCTTGTGTCTCTTGCCTCAAAATATTTTATCTGTTTTCTTCTTTTATTTTTCTTTATATAATAAAAATACTATTATACAAGTACTATAGTACACATTTTGAGTGCTAACACTAGTGCATGGAAGCATGGCTATCCTTATACAGTTTCAATGGACTACCAATAACCATTCCTTCCACAACTTCCCCATTCAGTTTATCTACCTGAAAAAAACCTACCTATGTCACAACTCTTATCACATATGGGCCTAACCAGTGTATTTGGAACTTTCCAGGGTACTGCAAAAAATTTCTATCATAGATAAAAACCAGGTCTCCTATCTAAAACTTCTTATATTTAATGTGTCTGGCATGCCCAGATTTATCGTTCGCTTTCATAACTTGTTGATAGAATATTGCAATAAAATGGTCCTCCTCTAGTTCTACTAGCTCTGACAGTCTTCTTTATACTATGCCTAAATTAGTAAGCTCTATCAACGTGGAAATGTGCATAACTGACATAATGAATTCCATAGGCATATATGCTTCCTAACCATATACTAGTATGAATGGTGTTTGTCTGGTCAACTTATTACTTGTTGTCCTATACACCCATAGAACTGTTGGAATCCTCACATCCCAGTCATCTCAAATTACATTACATACCTTCGTTAGTGCATGCTCTAGGATATTGTTGAATTATTCCACTATTCCATTCACCTAAGGATGATACAATGTGCTTTTATGATGATGAACTTGAAATTCCTCTATCAGCGCAATAATTTCCTATTCAAAAAATGAGTTCACTAATCACTCATAAGGATTCTCAGACATCCAAACCTTGTCACCACATTCTAAAAAAAAAATCACACAACAGTGTTCACACAACAATCTCTAACATGTTTTTCTTCAACCTATATGTTCAAGTAATCTGTTGCAGTAATGACATATCTCACTCCTGACCTTTTCGTTGGTGGATTGATTGGTCCAACAAAATCAATTTCCCATTTATCAAAATCTTGCAATGTCACTTGTGCTACTAAAGGAATTCCATCTCTCATGGAAAGCTTTGCAATTCCTGGACAAACATCACAGTTCTAAAAT
This sequence comes from Picea engelmannii, assembly GCA_009831015.1. Taxonomy (NCBI): domain Eukaryota; kingdom Viridiplantae; phylum Streptophyta; class Pinopsida; order Pinales; family Pinaceae; genus Picea; species Picea engelmannii. Next base: position 1,050,692 of record ML777286.1, on the reverse strand, counting down.
AACTCCTTATCATCCTTATGAAAGGTGGCCACCATAGTCCTATGTGAAAAATATTCTGAGTTATTTGTTTTCTTGCATAGTGACATCCTACAACTCCTTCATGTGCATCTGACAATATCATATGTATTTCATGATCCAATACACATCATCGCAGAACACCTTATGAACCTAACTTATACAAATTTACTGCTATTAGTTGATGGTCTAATGCCTTCACTACTAACTACTGCTTTTGAACAACTGAAATATCAGGTGGGGATACTCCTATACTCAAGGACTTGAATATATATGAAAAATAGTCATCAACCATATGTACTGCAAATAAGTGTGCATCTAGCATACTATAATCCAAATTGCATGTATCTTCCCCTGATAGCATATGTGACAAATGATCTGGTCCTAAGTTCAATTTCCCTTGTTTCACAATCACTTCAAAGTAATACCCCTGGAATAGTAAAAACCATTTTCATATCTCCCCCCCCAAAAATGGTTTATTGACCAAGTATCTTATTGAAAAATGATTTGTGTACATTTTTAAATGTGAACCCAATAGATAATTTCTAAACTTGTACAATGCATACACCATTGCCAATCCTTCACGTTATGTAGTAGTATAATTATGTCCTGTAGTTGAAACTTTCTTGTTGGAAAATGAAATAATTTGATATAAATCTCCTTCTCTTGGATGTTCTACAACTGCACCTAATGTTGCAAATGATGCATCCATGTGAACATGGAATTCTTTCTTCCAATCTGGAAATACCAAACTCGACGTTGTAACTAAATTTTGATTCAAGGTATCCAAAATCTTATGAAATTCCTCATTCCATTGAAATTTAACCTCCTTCTTCAACAAGTTTTCCAATAGAGTTGTGATCTATGCATATCCCCTAATAAACTTCTTGTAGTACCCTCTATGACCCAATGTTGCTCGTAATTGTCACACTGAAGTAGGTGTTGGAAAATTAAAAATTACAACAATCTTCATAGCATTAACCAACAATCCCTATTTACATACTACATGGCCTAGAAAAATACAAAATGGTGCACAAAAGATGCACTTATTTAAGTTCAAATATATATGAAATTGCATGCATCTATCTAACATCAAGCGCAAAGTTTCAACACGGTCTTTCAACAAACTAAAAATTGTCCAATCATCTAAGTATACTTCTAGGAACCTATGAATAAACTATTTAAATTTTGCTACAACCACTCTAGAGAATATTGTTTGTGCATTCTTCAATCCAAAAGGCATAACTGTGTACTGGTAACATATCCATTCTACCACAAATGTGGTCTTATGTCTATCTTCCTATGTAATCTTAATATGTTGATACCCTGAAAATCCATCAGTGAATAAGTAGGATTCATGTCCTTCTACATTCTCCAACACTTCATCTATAAATGGAGTAGGAAATGGATCATGCAAACAAGCATCATTCGGTTTCATAAAATCTACACAAATTCTTATTCCTCGTGTCTTATTATCCTGAACCACCATCGGACTAATCCACTCTGACTCTATGACATGTTCAATAATTCTTTCTTCTAGCATCCTATCTATATCCTCTTTTACCTTTTTCTTATACACCGGGTTCAGTCAATATGGTCGCTGTTTAACTGTCTTAGCATCTAGTTTAAAAGGGATGTTTATCTCTCCTAAATCTCCACCAATCCCTTTCATCTCTAAAAATGTAGTAAAAAATAGATCCTAATATTTGTGCAGTAAATCAACAATCTTTTCAACAGTATATTCATTCTAGTAATATCCTATGTTTGCAAACTTTGGCTTATCCTCTGTACTAATATTCACTTTGTACATTCTCAGTGTCTTTGCATATACATCAGATTCAAGTTCTAGACCTTCTACCATGTGTTCTCCTTCAGTTTCTGGTACTTGTAAATTTCTTTGGATCTTCATCCTCCTGGTCTTCTCCAGTGACATTATAGCATTCCACAACTTCTCAAATAGTCACAAAATATCTATGTGCACTACATATAGGTACTAGTTCTATCGAGTCTTCTGATGTGAAAATATTGTCCTTGATCACATGTAGAGTTGTGCCTATTGAATGGGCATCATATTCAAAACTAAAAGTATCCTTGAAGTTGTGAGTCAACTCTTCCCAATCTGTTGTCCCTTTGTGCATTTCCAGTTCTAAATACCATTTCTTTATAATCGTATCCAAGGTGCTTATAAACAAGTGCATCTATTATTTATTTGGTATTTATCTCCATGTCACAATGCATTGTGTAACATGCTCTGTAGGAAAACTCAACCCTGTATACTTCTGCACAATATATTATTTTCTTGCTCCAAATATGACCTGTAACAATCTTATGCATTGCTTCTTGTGGGGATAAATATATGAAATATTAATTACCACACTAAATTATCAACCGGGGCTCGTAATCTTCAAGGTGAAAGCACATGAGATGCAGGATTGGAGCCTAGTCTAACCTAATATAAATTTGGAAAAACAATCTTCAAACCCACACTGCAAAAAATTAAGACAAAGATTCATCACTGGGACATAGGAATAACTTAGTGCTATAAAGGCTTAGATCACAGTCTTTCATGCACTCAGGGTGATGTTGACATGATTAATCATGAGTAGCTTACTTAAGTTTCCTATCCTTCAATGGATTCCAGTAGTGGTTAGCTAAGCTACAAGAAAACTAAATCAAAGCAAACTAGATTAAAAGACAATGAAGACAATTTGAAAATGACTTGTAAACAAATGAAACTAAAATTTCAAGACAATTCTTCAAATGGGTAAAACAACAATAATGAAATCTACGTAATAAAAAAATGGATCTCTAAACTACTGGATGAATGAAAATGTTTAAGAATTATCTATGGAAAGAAATAGACAAAAAGAGATGCACTTTGTATTCAATGGATGTCAACATACTCTGCATATCAGTGCATGCAACAATATTTAAGGATCACATGATTACATCAGGCTTCAAGGTGTGTATGTTATATGTTTGTGATAATAATACAAATAAATGTCAACATTGATCACTAAAGAATTATCTTATCCAGAACTAGAACCCAAAGTCTAAATCTTGAACATACTAGACTTATTAATCCATGCACCAACATTAATATAGAAATCACAGTAAATATATCAGTGATGTGATATGTTGTAATGTTATGTTTCAAGAAGGCATATTCAATAAAAATAAATGATATACACCATGTGTACCAAATCTCATGAGCAAGGATCAAATCCAATGTTCAAAAGTGACTTTATAAATGTTACTGAGAGAAGATTTTTGTCATATGATAGAGGTGCAAATAGTGATTAGATCCTCAAGCAATGATACCACAAACATATTGTTTATGCAAGCGATATTCTTGGTGCCAAGATAGTGCATAAATAGATTATATAACTGTCACATGAATCAAGTGTCAACAATGTTCAAAGGCGCCAACAAAATTCACTTGTGTAAAACAAAAAATTGGTGTTTTAAAATTGGAACAAAATTGCACACATATGAATAATGAATCTTGAGTCTTATTAATATTGAATAAAAATCAAAATTGTTGTTAAAGAGAAAACTAGTTAGAAAACACACCATACAATAAAATGAAAATATAATGGACAAAAACTAAATAAATGGAACATAGAAATGCTTACCCACACCGAGGGGCCTTTCCAAGTGGCTAGCATTTTTGAGGAAGATCATATCAAGACAAGGAGATTCACAATAGATCAACACCAATCATCTTTTAATTTAGTCATGGAACTCTATTTTTACATGGAAACCAACTCCTTAAAGATTTCTCACAAAAACAAATCTCCCAATTACAAAATATCCATGAAAAATAATGGCTCTTTCTCACATTCCTATGAGTATTATTTATACATGAAGAATCATTGAGTGTATGGGGCCGAATCCAAATGCTCATATTTCAAATTTTACATTTTTACGCATACATCCCAAAAATCTAGGTTTTATTGTAATTTGGGCAGATTCAAGTTCGGGATCCACCCATATCTTCCAAAAAAAATTGAATTTTTAAAAACTTCTCACGGTTTACTCAATTTTCCATATTTTAGACAAAACCCATATCTTCAAATTTCTAGATCTAATACCATCTGCATGAAAATCGAGGCACAAGTTGGCAGTTTGAGATTTTTACTAATTTTGGAAGAATCATTCCCCCTGAGCTGGAGGTCCACACGTGTGAGTTGGGTGAATTTTATCCCACATTTCCACATGTAGACATCTTTCAAGACAAAACCCATGTCTCATATTTTCCTCTAGAAGCATGCCAAATGTTTGACTATAATTCAGTATCGGATGGTTGTTGATTCTCATACCAGATGACCTGGAACATTCTAGTACCAGATGGTTTCTTGACCATTCTAGTACTGGATGAGCTGAATTTCAAGAACCATATGACATGGAGTGTGAGTATCGGATGATTGTGCAGGTACGGGATGCTGAAAAACCTTCTAGTACCAGATGACTTAGAGTGTGATTACCGAATGACCTCCAGTGCGGGTACCAGATGAATTCCAGTGCAGGAATAGTAAAAGAACATATTGTTTGGACATAGAAACATAGGATTAAACCATCATCGAAAAAACTATTGTATAATCATCCTTTTAATCACTAAAAATATGGAAAATTATGTATTAACCACATAGGATGAATAACAAGAGATAATGGAGGTTTATGGTGTAATTATGGATATATTATTGAGGAAATGAAGGAATAAGGTTCAATATGAGTGTATTTATATGGCAGAAAGTATGACAAAACTGGAGGCCAACACACCCCCAAACCCAAGGATTTGTATGTCCTCTTGCAAACAAGCTGAAAAACTTATGATACTTTGCTTATAGATTTATGTGACATTGTTTCTTTTGTGTAGGTGTTGGTTCTTATGGAACGACAATTTGGAAACTGACATATATTGAATTTCAAACAAAGAAACAAAATTATCATAAAAATGGTGGACAAGTAGTGGATGGGGTATTAGAGTGATGGTGAATGGTGTGGATGTGGAGAATGGTTTATAAAATGATGGTGATGGTGCTTGTATGAACTTGGACATCTTTATACTCTATATCTTACATCAATTTTAAGACCAATATTTACTTTGTGGTTCTTTGTTTGGATAGGTAATGATGAATTCATCCTCTTTGAGATGACTTAAGAGTTCTTTATGATGTACGAAGAGAAGACACTATAGATGTTTCTTTTTATTTGTATACCACATATTTCCTTTTCATTACTTGGTCTTATCATCAATGTATATTGTTCATTATGATTGGTGGAGTGAAAGTGGAATTTTTACTAAGTGGTCATGATGGTACTTTCTAAGTGGTAATAACGTATAGTGGAGTAGGTAATAGTGGTTATGCATCATATTTTCCAAATTATTAGAAAATAAAATATATGTATACATGTTTTACCTCAAGTTACCTAATGTACATTGAATTGGAAACTATTTAGAACAAGATGAAAGATCTATGGAACCATGATTTGGACTTTTGAAAGATGAAGATGAGGTGGAGAAAGGCTGATATATACTGAAGAGAATGAAGCTGATGAGATATGCACAAGGATGATGAGAGATGAAGAGAACAGAAGTTGATCTACTGGATCATGAAAAAAATTGGTTGAGTTGAACTAAATATGTTGGAGATGTTGGACATGATGAAGAGAGACTTTGAAGATCTGTAGATCTCCCCCAAACCCAATAGTTTGCATGTCCTCATGTAAAATTCTTAAAACTGAGTGGCATGTGGATATATGAAAACAAATTGTTGTCATCTTTTGTTGATACCAATCTAAGAGTTGCTAAGAACAGAAATTTGAGAGCTGCTAGTGAATTGTGGACACAAATTCCATGAGTGTTAAGCCTATCCACACAGAGACAAAATCATAAGATTATATAATAAACTGATCATAACATGAATTACATCCAATGCCATATTTTGAAAATTTAGATTTGAACAATTTTCAAGGATCACTTATGAATATTCCCCCTCTATGAATGACTGAGAAAATTCAAGCATAACCTAGAAAAATGTATAATCATATTTTCCTTCCATAGAAAATATTTATATTTACTTGATTAAACAAAATTCATCAAAAGATTAGAAACACTTATGTTCAGAGGGCCCTGTATAAATTAGAGTAGGTATTTTGTTCTTCTCCTTTAGAAAGGAAGAGAAAAGAGTATCAACAGTCTCAACAAATGAAAACCCCATAGGAAACTGGTCATCCCTTTTCACTCTCAAAATATTTATAGTCATTCAAGTAATAAAGATAAATTTCATAGTTGAGTATATTAGGATTCTAAGATCATGGTACCATTCTTAAGATAATACATCTTAGATATAGCATGAATTGGATGATAGAATCTTAAGGTCAACTTCAGGTTATTCTCAAATGGAAAATAGACAGACTTTATTTAACCTTTAGTTCAACCATGCATGCTTCTTCTTAATGATTTACACAATTATACCATTCATACAGACAAATATAGATTAGGCATATCAAAATCAAAACCCATTTCCAACAAGCCTGTTCAGTACTCCGATGGGATAATTTTTACATCTAAGAAATATACTACCCATGAAGAATGCCCCATTGCCCACGAGCATGTTTAGTATCCTGATGGGTTTTCCTATTCATACCATAGGCCCGTACCCGCTGCCAGCAGACCTATTCAGTATCCTGGTGGGTTAGCCTCTTACACCCATTTTCCATCAAAGGATCATGTCTCAAACTTTACCCTTAAGATAAAATTTATATATTGTGTTCGCGTGGGTGAATGGGGAAGCATCTTTGAAAACCTTTTTATGGGATGGGATGGTATTGGGTTGGAATATATTTTATAGATTTCCCATAAAAGATTGTTCACATGAAAAATAGACTTATGTATTGATATTTAGTCCAAAGACATATCATGGTCAAACATACTTAATGTTTGGTGGATGAGGCCATGAGAGAATGACCTAAAGGTTCCTCTAGTCCTCAAGTTCATCTTCTCCATATAAGATTATATTAGTGTTCTCATGGGTAGAAACTTCATGCACTCTCCTACTACTATTTAATAAGGATGCTCTACTGACCAACTTTGAGATTAGATCAGGTTGTACTAGCTTCCTATGGGCCCCATAATATGGAATTTTAACTTTATGTAATTCCATGGTATTATTAAAGACAAGGCTATGAGTTACTGCTATAATAAATTATTTGAAATTTTGTATAAAGAAGGGAAAATAAATATCTAAAAGAACTGAAAATGATTGGTTATGTCAATAGGTCTTGGGTTTGATAATTCAACTCTTTTATTTTTAGTTTTTCATTATTAATAATTACCTAAACTATAAATTTCTTCAAGGAAAACAGTTCATAAAATATAGTATAGAAAAAATAATAAAAGTCAGAGAACGGTCTTAAAAGAAAAACACATTTTAAGGAAGTAGTAGAAAAAGAGATTTAGTTGTTACAAAACTATTTTAAGTAATAAAGGATAGTTTTAACGAAACAACAAAACCAAAATAAATGCAATTGCTTCCCTGAATAAGTCATGAAGATGTTCTCCCAATCCAACCAAAAAGAGGATACCTGCAAAACTCCAACAAATCATCATAGCCTGGTTTATTTAGAAAGCTTGGAAAAAAAAATCTAATTATCAGCTTGAAAAACATATTACAATTTTTGGGGAAACAAACTCCCTTAAGATTATTTTCTCAATCTAACAACTAGAATTATCAAAAAATACATAAAAATTGGTGTTGCACCAAACTAACAACTACATGCAACATTTATTTATTTATTGTCCTACCTTACCTAATAAAACACCCCTTTTCAAGTATATGAATACTTACAATGAATCCATGTGCATAACATGATCATAAATATACTCACATTCAAGTTTATGTAATATACTTTAACAAGTACCTGAACATGATGAACCAACAATTTTGAATAATATGATGTGAAGAGTTGTTGAAGAAGAGAGTGGTGGTGCAGTATGATAGTCCCCTAGAACCAACTTTCAATATAATCATGGTGTCCTTGGTTCGCCTCTTCATTTAAACCACTATGTGTATTCTTTTCTTTAGCCTACTCGATCTCAGGTTCTAATGACTTCTCCTGATTAGATATGGTCCATGAGTCTTCGATATCCTTGGTATATTGGTCAAATTGATCAATGAAGGTTTCTCAATATTCTTGTAGGCATGGATCATAGGACTTTGGTTCTTCTATGTATTTTGGAGAAGTAGATAGGTTCCTGACTGTTGTCAAGATGTGATCTTCCTAAGAATAAGAGATCCCATATGTTGCTAGGATTTGAGATATTTCTTCCAAACTCATTATCATGTTTGAATCCATCTTGTTGGTTGATAGGTCCTTTCTCACACATGGATTAGGGGTTCTTACAACACACATTTTTTAAAAAAATTCTAAATAAATGAAAAGGAAGCAAACTGAAAGAAAATGTAAGAAAACTAATTATATACTCGAAGCATCATCATGCTACTAGGACCCTTTTGTCATCAAGTTATTTGTTCACACAAGTTAGCTTATCTTCTCATGTATATAAAAAAATGGCTAATGCTAATAAAGAACAAATTCTGACTACTGAAAGGAAGAGGACAACCTAAATTTGGAGAAACCCCACTAAAGTGGATGTGTGGGCTCCTCCCTCACATATTACCATCTTCTTTCTGCCCTTAGGTCATCCTTAAAATCACACCACACTTGCATGAAAGAAACACACTTGCATGAAAGGAACAATCAAGGTTTTGGAGAAATAAAAGCAACTTACCTATACTCTAATCCCTTTAGCACCTCCCTGGAAATGGCACCAAAAATGTGGGGCTAAATATATGCATTATTAATTCCCACATTAAATTATCAACCAAGGCCCATAAGCTTCGAGGTGCAAGCACAAGAAATGCATGATTGGAGCCTAGTATATCCTAATCTAAAGCATACAAAACAATCTTCAAACCCACACTATAGAAAATTAACAGTAAGGATTCATCACTGGGACATAGGAATAACTTAGAGCTATAAAGGCTTAGATCATAGTCTTTCATGCATCCAGGGTGATCCTCATGTGATTAATCGTGAATAGTTTACTTAAGTTTCCTATCCTTCAATGGATTCTAGTAGTGGTTAGCTAAGGTACAAGAAAACTAAATCAAAGCAAAATAGATTAAAAGACAATGAAGACAATCTAAAAGTTACTTGTAAACAAATGAAACTAAAATTTCAAGACAATTCTTCAAATGGGTACAACAAATATAATGAAATCTATGTAATAAAACAATGGATATTTAAACTAATGAATGACTGGAAATCTTTAAGAATGATCTATGGAAAGAAATAGACATAAAGAGATGCACTTTGTATTCAATGGATGCCAACATACTCTGCATATTAGTGCATGCAACAAATTTAAGAATCACATGATTACATTAGGCTTCAAGGTTCATATGTTATATGTTTTTTTATAATAAGACAAAGAAATGTCAACAATGATCACTAAAGTATTATCTTATCCAAAACTAGAACCCAAAATCTGAATCTTGAACATGCTAGACTTATTAATACGTGCACCAACATTAATATAGAAATCACATTAAATATATCATTCCTATGATATGTTGTACTGTTATGTTTCAACAAAGTAGATTCAATAAAAAGAAATGATATACACCGTAAGTTCCAAATATCATGAGAAAGGATCAAATCCAATGCTCAAAAGTGACTTTATAAATGTCACTCAGAGAAGATTTTTGTCACATGACAGAGGTGCAAATAGTAATCAGATCCTCAAGCAATGATACCACAAACATATTGTTTATGAAAACCAAATTCTTCATGCCGAGACAATGCATAAATGGATTATATAACTGTCACATGAATCAAGTGTCAACAATGTTCAAAGGAGCCAAAAAGATTCAATTGTGTAAAACAACAAAGTGGTGTTATAAAATTGGAATAAAGTTGAACACATATGAAGAATTAATCTTGATTCTTATTAATATTGAATAAAAACATAAACTGCAATTAAAGAGAAAACTAGTTAGAAAACACACCATACAATAAAATGAAAATATAATGGACTAAAACTAAATAAATGAAACATAACAATGCTTACCCACAACGAGGGGCCCTTCCCAGGTGGCTAGCACTACTGAGAAAGATCAGATCAAGCCAAGGATATGCACAGTAGATCAACAACAATCATATTTTCATTTAGTCATGGAACTTTGTTTTTACATGGCAACCAACTCCTTAAAGCTTTCTCACAAAAACAAATCTCCCACTTGTACAAAAACTTCATGAAAAATAATGTCTCTTTATCACATCCTTATGAGGATTATTTATACATGAAGAATCATTGAGGAGTGGATGGGATCGAATCCCAATGCTCAGATTTCAAATTTTACATTTTTAGGTAGAAATCCCAAAAATCCTGGTTTTATTGTAATTTGGGAAGATTTGAGTTAGGCATCCAACCATATATTCCAAAAAAAATTGAATTTTTAAAAAAATCTCGCATTTTACTCAATTTTCCATATTTTAGACAAAACCCATATCTTTGAATTTCTAAATCTGATACCATCTGCACGAAAATTGAGGTGCAAGTTGGAAATTTGAGATTTTTACTAATTTTGGCAGAATCATTCCTCCTGATATGGAGGTCCACACGTGCGATATGGGTGAATTATGAAAAATGTTTCTGTAGGTAGACGTTGTTCTAGACAAAACCCATGTCCCAAATTTTCCTCTAGAAGCATGCCAAATTTTCGACTATAATCCAGTACCAGACGATTGTTGATGTTGGTACCAGACAACCTGGAACATTATGGTACTAGATGGTTTCAGGAACATTTTGGTATCGGATGAGCTGAATTGTGAGTATCAGAGGACATGGAGTGTGAGTACCAGATGACCTCCAGTGCGGGTACTGGATGACTTCTAGTGCGGAAATAGTGCGATAACATATTTTTTTGTCATAGAAACATAGTATTAAACCATTAGCAACAAAACTATTGTATAATCATCCTTTTAATCACTAAAAATATGGAAAATTATGTATTAAGCACATAGGAGGAATAACAGTAGATAATGGAGGTTTATGGTGTAATTAGGGATATATTATTGACTAAATGCGGGAAGAAGGTGTAATGATGAGTGTATTTATATGGAAAAGAGTATGATAAAAATAGAGACCAACATTTCCAATCATCTATTTTGTCCTTATGCACAACCCACCATTTTTCAAAATTTGCCTTTAGCGCGACATCTAAAGCTAATAGTCTTTGTTGATTTGGTATTTGCAGTTCAAATTCCTTTATAAAAGAGTCTATATCTATTATTCCATCATACTTTGGAGGATCACATACCTTAGTTCCAATCCATCGTAATGCGTAGGTAATATGATCACACCTCCTTGTCGATACTTCATGTAATCTTTGTTTCCAATGCTCCAGTGCTTATTCTGAATCTGATGTGTAGGAAATAATACTTTTCAATTTGAGTGCACCATAATTTACCAGTAGGGTTCACATAGTCATCCCATGAAATAACATTATAATGGTTATCAAGCTCTTTTCCCTTTTTTTGGTTCCACATATCTTCTCTCCTCTATGGGATCCAATGGTGCATTAACTTTCCAATATCCTTGTTTAAATACCATCTATCTCTTCTTCAGATCAATCATGTTTTGGTTATCAAAATCCCATTCAAGTATTAGTAACACTACATAAGTCTTACTTCCATATACAATCTCGATCGCTTCCAAATCATGTATATTGTGCATGTCATCAATGTTAACATTCACCCCTAACAACCTTCCAATCAAAACAATCTTATGATGATTTGCTAACCTCAACTGAATAGGTGACCATATTAACTTTTGTTTTACCATAGTCTCCCATGTATGAATCAAAAGTACATTTACATCAAATCCTATGTATAAAATGATATTATCCATGTCATAATATCATATCTGCACACTCATTCAGAATTCCCTATTTGTCCTTCTCTTGCGATGAACCTAGTTAGTTTTTCATTGTACAATAGGTGTTTCATTGTCTTGTGTTCATTGATCAATCATCCCATGTAGTGAATTTAATGTAGTCTCATTATAACATACCCAACCACCCAGATGTTATAACCCTAAATTGCACCACACATGCTTACCTGGCATCAGGCCAACTCATATCCCTTCTTTGCCAAAAAACTACTGAACAACTCATCTAAAAACTCCATTTTTAAAAAGAAAACTCTAGCAGGCCCACTACAGCCCACGGGAAAACTCTAGTAGGCCCACTACAGCCCGTGGGAAAACGCTAGCAGGCCCACTACAGCCCGTGTTTGCCTTCAGAATCACAAAAAATGGAAAGTTGCCGACGGGACAAAAATCTTTGGGTCAGTTAACTGGAACTCTCGGCCATGCATGGCCGAGAGTTCGTCCAAAACCCTAGCTCCTTCTAGCCTATAAAAGAAGGGGTAGGGGTACCATTTGAAAGAGGAAAATCATAGCAAAGAAACTCTGCCCAATTGCCGAATCCGTTTTGTCCCAACCCTTTAGCCTTTCCTCAAGCTTTAGGAGAATTCAAGCAAAGCAATTGGAGGACAAAGAAGAGGAAGAGCCCAGGATCAGGATCAAGGAATGGTGGCCAGTCTCTATAATCATTGTAAGTTGATTCATCTTGAGATTAATAAAAAGATACTTTTCCCGTCCCAAATACATGAGTCTTATGTGTTTCATTTGATTTATGTTTAAACTCTAACCCTCTAGTAGAACAATAGCATGCATGCGTAGTTTTGTCTTGATTGCAGGATCGCTTTTTGGAAGGAGCAGCAGATGCAAGGAGATAAAGCACAACGGAGGATCTACACCAACCGTCGATAAAAAGGTTAGTTGGTTCTTTCCATGTTTGCATGTGAAAAAGGGTTTTAGGTTTGGGGTAGAAGGTTAAAAGTAATTTCTGAAGGGTCATGATCTACATGCAAGTTTAAGCCCTATCTTGTTAGTCCGTAGGGTAGAATTTCCCCACCACAGAATTGGTGACTCCACTGGGGATAATTTACTCTTAGGGTTTCCCGGATTTAGTTAAAGGTTCTTGGGTAGTTAAAAGAAGTATAGTTTCAGTTTCTTTGTTTATTTGTTGTCTGTTAGGTCAAAGCTAGCAGGGAACCTGGTTATCAATACCAGTGTTTCCTTGACTATTGCTTGACAATTTTTCTCGGGACACACAGAGGTACACACGGCCTGTAGAAGGCCTACACGCGTGTAACCCACTCCCTAACCTTCTACAGCCCGCGTTTGAACACCTGCTGTAGTGGTTTCAGTAGTGTGTAGAGCCCAGGAAGCTTAAGAGGTAGTCTCCTCTTCCCTATCAGAAGTTTATCTTCTCAGGGGGCTTTCTGGATCCTGTCTGGGTCTTGTTGGTTTACTGTCTTGCTTTCAGTCTGCCTTATTGTGTTGGTTATCCTTTGCATTTGTTTTCTTTTTGAAAATTTTCCTTTTCTGTTGAAGTAGAAGCATCCAAGCCTTTTAGAGACCCTGGTTGTCAATACCAGAGGCCCTTTTCAGGTCTGGGCTGCCTGTGTGTTGTTTTATCTTAGCTTTCATACAGACCCGCGGCATGTTTAGGTTTAGCCCGCGGGTACCCACACACTGTTGTAGCTCAGCACGCGTTTTCACGCGTGCTGTCTTGGTGACAGTCGCGGGGTTGATTGGACGCTTTTCAGCTTGGGTGGGGCAGTCATCCCCTCCTATGGTGAGAAGAGCTCCTCTCAGGGGTATAGAGTCTAGGGCTACACAGTCAGTAGGTTAGGGCCTCCTATCCTTAGCCTGTGTTTTTTTTTAGTAGATGTTTTGATAGAAAAGACAAAGATAATTTTTTTTTTTGTTTTTAGACAAGTGTTAGAATCGGTACTTTCTTGATTGCTTTTTCGTATCTTTTCTCTGATTCTTTTGCGATCTGCGCTTTAAGCTAGAGTTTTATTTTCGTTTTCTTGGTTTTGTGCTTGTCAGCATTTTTCCTTGTTGCGTCATTTTACAATTAAATAAAAAAAAAAAAATCTTGTTTCATTTTCTTCTTGGTTTGAAGATTGTGTTGTTGCATCAGTATCTAGGAAAGAGTCTTTTTTCATAAGTTTTTGCATGGAATCTTAGAAAATTCAAAAAGGAAAAGAAGTCTTTCTTGTTGAAAAGTTGTTGGTTTTGCATTTTTTGTAAAAGTTTTTGTTTCCAAGCATTTCTTGTTCATTTTGCTTTGAGTCTTTTTACACACCATCAGTTTCACTTTCATACCTTGTGACTTAAAAATCCCATTAAAAGAAACGCTAATTAAAATCAAGTAGAATTTTTGTTTATAGGGTGCATACACTAGCTCAGGACTAGGGCCTTGGAATAGGTTGGAGAGTAAATTCTCCAAGGCCACCCAAACTAAACATTGGAGTCTGTCAATAGGGAGTGTAGAAGTCCAGTTACGGAAAGTTATCTGGGACCCCCCTCTAACACAGGGGCTAAACACGAGGTCACGTAAGGAAAGGTAGCGGAGATAACCCCTCCAAAGTTGGACCGAGCATTGTGGAGAACACATATCGATGATTTGTTAAGGGATTCCGTTGTTTGCATTTGCCACGGAGCTTCGTGGGTCTCGAATCCATTCAAGGTCCTCAGTCGTCTTCCGGACCATTTTCTCTCGATACCCTTGACAGGTTTCAGGCTTGATACCCTGCTCATTGTGGTCTACCCGACTATCGACTGTACCCGCCTGGTGACTGTTCACGTGCTGGCAAACTAGTTGCCTATCTTTTCTAGGGACATACACGGGTGACTGCGGGGGTATACCGTAGTACCTAGGACAGACATCGGGCCACACTTTGCAGAGTATACCCGGAGGGTGCTTCCGTATTTGAGTTGCACTTGCACCAGTAAGTTGCTCTAGTGTTGGTTGTTGTAACTGTTCTTCCAACTAGTTTAGTGCTTGCTTGATTTATCTTCTAGGGGATTTCTTTTAGCGAGCGTTACTGTTTGTTCATGTAGAATACCTTAGTGTGTCATGAATCTTTTCACATAGTGGAGGATTCAGAGCTCCGCCGGTCATGAAGGCTTCTGGGCCTGCCGTCGGTTATACTGGAGCCACCCCCGCCACCATTGAGGCGGAAGCTAGACCATCAAGGGTCTTTCGAAGCAACCGGGGCTTTTGAGCCCGAACAACTCCCGGAGGAATAAACCTCCAATATTGGATCAGTTGAAACCTCAAACACTGATACTTGGCCAGACATTATTGTGCCAATTCAATTTTACGAAAGCCTGTCAGTGCCAAACCCAGTTATGGAACCAAACTCTGTTACCTCCTCTGGGAATTCTTCCATTCCTATCACTGTTGCTACCACAGGAGAAGCTTCTCCTAACTTGCCTTTGTCGGCGGTCCGGGCCACCACGGTCTCGGCCGCAACTATGTCGCACAGTGGACCGACCCCATCTATCGCGGTGGCCACACCTCCTTACACACCTAGTGCGACAGGCACTCCGTTTTCATATGGTATGCCTAGTTCAGGTACAAGTCTTGTACTCACTTCCTCCACTTTACAGACTTTGGGTCTAGGGGTAGGGAGCTCTAACACTCCTCTGCAAGGTCAACTTGGGGGCAGTCCTATCCCTTTCAATGCTTTTCCTTACGCTGGAGGTCATATCCCTCCTTCATCCCCTTCACTTAGTGGATTGCATCAGCAGTCCGCCGGGCAGCCTGCACACACGAGTTCATTTGGAGCCGGGTGTCAAGGAACACCTGCGCAAACTCTGCCGGTAGGTTCATCACCGTTTGTCTGGAACGGGATGTTTGGTAATAACACTTTCGCATCCACTGCTTTCCCATCTGGAGGCACACCCATTTTTGGACAGTCTACACCGGCACAGGGTACTATTCCTGCGCCGGGGGCACATATAACAGGACCTTGGAACTCAACACAAGGATCCGTTCCATCCTCTGGAATGTCGTTCTGGGGTAATTCTTTCCACAGCCAATGGAACCCCAGACAGACTTCTATGCCTCTTCCATCAGGACCAGCATAGGGTAATCTGTCCCAAAGTCCACCAAACACGATGAATGCCCAACATCCTATGTCTTTCATGGGGAATCATCCAATGATGTCTCCTCAGATGCAAAACCCTTACGCTGGTCAGGGCCATGGTTTCTACCAGAACCCGGGCCAACAGCCAAACTTTTCCTGGCAACCTAGTGTCAGTCAAACTCCAGGACCCTTTTATCCAGGCTATCAGCAGCAACCTAAACTACCTTTCTTGGCGACATTACACTTGCCAGATTTAACACGGTTGTTAAATGATCCTATCTGTCACGATCCGCGTTGGCCTCCTATGCCAACGAAGTTGCCTTCAGACATCCCAAAGTTCGAGGCTAAGCCTAACGAAGATCCAGGTGATCATGTGACTACTTTCCACCTTTGGTGTTCATCTAACTCACTGAAAGATGACTCCGTCCAGTTGCTATTGTTTCAACGCACTCTTATTGGGAGTGCCGCGAAATGGTACATAGAGCTTGATTGTTCATGATATTCTTCTTTTGGTGAACTGGTGATGGCCTTCCTTAACCATTTCCAGTTACCTGTGAGATATGACGCTGGCACAGAGTTGCTAGCTAATTTCGAACAGACGACCGCGGACCATATCTCGGATCATATTCGAGAGTGGCGACGCCGAAAGAGTCTTATCAAGGTACCTGTCCCACCAACATTCCTGCTTGAGTGGTTCCTTAAGTCTTTAGTTCCGCAGTTATCCAAAGACGTCGCGACTTCAGGGGTTTTCTCCAAGGAAGATGCCATCATGAGAGCTCAATAGTTTGAGCTTATCTATTCTCAGTCTGGTCTATTGTACAACATCCTACCGGATGCACCACGATCGATTTTAGATAAAACCATACAGAGAGTCGGACCACATGCTGATGGTATCATTGGCTCGGCACAAACTAAGCCCGCTGTTGTGGGGTATTCTACCCTACGGACTAATAAGCTAGGGCTCTAAGATTATACGCAGATCATGACCCTCAAGACTTAACTTTTGACCTTCTACCCGAATCTGAAACCCCTTTCTTCACATGCATACAAGAGAAGAATAAACCAACCTTTCTCCGGACGGCTGAAGTAGATCCTCCATTGAGTTTCTTGTCCTTTTGCTGCTGCTGCTCTTTCCACAAAGCTTCCTGCAATCAAAACAATACTATGCATGCATGCTACTGATCTATTATAGGGTTAGAGATAAAAACATAAATCAAATATCATAGATGAGACTCATGTAT
>ML777286.1:1004745-1029270 GCA_009831015.1 Picea engelmannii | reverse complement strand
ATATCAGTACAGATTGGTAAAGAATTGGTAATGTATTTCGGCCATCAGATGCTCTTATGACCTCACACATTAGGGGGCATCTGTTATAACCCTAAATTGCACCACACATGCTTACCTGGCATCAGGCCAACTCATATCCCTTCTTTTCCCAACAACTACTAAACAACTCTTCTAAAAACTCCATTTTTAAAAAGCAAACTCTAGCAGGCCCACTACAGCCCGCGGGCAAACGCTAGCAGGCCCACTACAACCCACGTTTGCCTTCAGAATCACAAAAAATGAAAAGTTGCCGATGGGACAAAAAGCTTTGGGTCAGTTAACTGGAACTCCCGGCCATGCATGGCTGAGAGTTCGTCCAAAACCCTAGCTCCTTCTAGCCTATAAAAGAAGGGGTAGGGGTACCATTTGAAAGAGGAAAATCATAGCAAAGAAAATCTGCCCAATTGCCGAATCTATTTTGTCCCAACCCTTTAGCCTTTTCTCAAGCTTTAGGAGAATTCAAGCAAAGCAGTTGGAGGACAAAGAAGAGGAGGAGCCCAGGATCATGATCAAGGAATGGTGGCCGGTCTCTATAATCATTGTAAGTTGATTCATATTGAGATTAATAAAAAGATACTTTTCCCATCCCAAATACACGAGTCTTATGTGTTTCATTTGATTTATGTTTAAACTCTAACCCTCTAGTAGAACAATAGCATGCATGTGTAGTTTTATCTTGATTACAGGATCACTTTTTGGAAGGAGCAGTAGATGCAAGGAGATAAATCACAATGGAGGATCTACACCAACCGTCAATGAAAAGGTTAGTTGGTTCTTTCCATGTTTGCATGTGAAAAAGGGTTTTAGGTTTGGGGTAGAAGGTTAAAATTAATTTCTGAAGGGTCATGATCTGCATGCAAGTTTAAGCCCTAGCTTGTTAGTCCGTAGGGTATAATTTCCCCACAACACCAGAGGCCGGGTTACGCCACTTAAACAGGTTGCAACACACCCAACCACCTGTAGGCTAGGCACGTTGCAGTCCCAAGAATCAGTTCTCTGATCTCTAATTCAAAGACAAATGGTTTCTCAACAATGTTAGGAGCATGCACACCACATGCATAAGACAAGATCCATGCCACAACATAAAAGAGATAAACATCATGCCATGCACAACAAATAACCAACAAACAGGCACATTAGAGTACATTTCTTAGAGATAATTAAATACACAACGGAATACATTAAATAGAAAACACAGAGAGCACTTGTATTTGTAAGTAAACGTTCACCAACTGGCTACAGACCAAGGAAATTCCTCCTAACCATAGACGTTTTTGTTAATTTACTCTCAAAAACAGGTCACCCCCAAGCTAGGGCTATGAATCCACAAGGACGGGTCCTAGGCCAAGTATAAATACATAGTAGTTGGCTAAGTAGCTCTCAAGTTTGCCAACCTCACAACAATCCTAATTTCCATCTCTCTTTCCCCCTTAGCCTACACAACCCCAAGAAATGAACACCTTTCTCTGCCATGCAATCCCTGAGGCTATTCCATTTCTCTCCAAGGCTCTAGTGCTACTGGTCAGGAAATATCCCTACTGGAAATTCCAAGGACTCTTAGTTGTGGATAGTTCCATCGGAACTTCCATCAAGTTCATGTACACAGGCATCCATTCCCTCCTAGAATGATCAGTAAATCATTACAACCATTCAATGATGGCTCTCCTCTTTATGCCATTCATTTCCATGCTCAACCCAAGATCACATGAACTAGAAGTAGTGAGTGAAGAGGAAGACGAATGAGTGAACCAGTGAGAAGAGGACAAACCAAGGGAAGAACGACCCTTAAACAATCCCCAAGGGATGTTTAAATAATTACATGAAGAAAAGAGCCACATGGCCTCCCTCCCAAGAAGCTCATGTAACCCCCTCTTCTCCATAAAATCAATTATGGGTAAATAAAATAATAATAACAAGACTTAGCCCCTCAATCCCCCTCTCTCATGGAATCTTATCCTCCTATATCTTTTGTCCTTTTTGGTCTTGCAACTAGTGGTGTATTTTACTAATGTATAAGAAGTGTTACATTTACTTAGCACTCTAACCCCTTTTCAAATTTACCAGCTCACCAGCCTAAGTCATATGTACATAATACATTATAGTTTATAAGGGTTAGAAACAGGATGTTACACTCATCCTTCATTAATTCTAAACAACTCTTCAAGAAACTTCTCAACGTACTTAGCTTCTCAACTTTCCTTTATGAATGTTCATAGGATGGAAGCATGTCATATATAGGTGGCCTGTCATACATTAATGGATCACTTGAAGTCTATGGTATCCATTCTTACTCCAAAAGATCTTTCCTTACTTGTTGTTATGTTTATTTCTCCTTCCTAGAGTCAAACAATGGATGAGGCTCTACTTCTTTCCTTACCCACTGTTCAGTCTACTTTCCTTTCTCTGTCGCATAAGCTCTTGTTCTCACTCCTCCACGTGTAATGAATTCTACCTTAGGTCATTCATCACACTACTCTACATATATCATTTTCACATTCAGGGTCCTCTTTTCTTTCCACTTTTAAATCATCTATGGAAAATCTTCCATCACAAGAACCAATTATCTACAATAAGTGCATGTTGTACATGGGTTTGAATAGTCTCACGCCAAGTGTCCAAGATGATTACAATTATAACACATAATTGGACCTCTTCCTCTACCAAATCCTCCTCTTCTACATCCTTTCAATCATCCTCTTCCTCCTTGATTGTACCCTCTCGGTGTATTATACTGTCATACCCATCCTTCTATTCCTTCTTCGATTTGGATTTTGTATGCATCTGTAGTGCATTCTCTCATAAGATCAAATGCTCGACATTCATTTTCATCATGTATGATATACTTACAAAAATTACAAAACACGTTTCTAGTAGTGCTTTGGTACTTATGCATCAATGGGAAATAACTTGGATAATGACCCATCATTTTACTTATCTCACACCATATTCCTAAAAGATTTGGAGCTCTTGTAGCCAAATAATCCTTAAGGATACTCATTCTTGTTATGACCTTCCATTCTGCATGTAATACACCATGATTGTTTTCTCTTTTCCTTCCCTTTAGCTAGCTCTTGCAAATAAATACACAATGTTGCTAATTGTGATTGGACATGAGCCATCCCTATTCCATTCTAACCCTTCAATTTCATTATGTGGATTATTATTCCCTAGTGACTTGGCATAATACTTACACTACTCTAACTACCTTTACTGCTATAATTACTTCCTTCACTAACTACAAGTGACAAAATTTCATATCCTACCTCAGTTCTTGGAGACGCACATTGGGCATGGGTTCAATGCAGAGTCTAGCCCAAGTCGGATGTAATGGATCTTTGTTGGACCCTTCATTTTTTTGAATAGGAGTTGCGAACAAGACATTGCAGCTTCATTTTGGAGAATTGAAGTTGTGAAAGCTATTGAGAAGATGGAAAATGCACAAAAGAAAGAAACAAAAAATGGTTAAAGGGATAGTGCAACATCACCTTTGAGGAAATAATTTGCAGAAAGATCAAGAAAAGAAAGAACTCTCGAGTTCTTAACTAAAAATATCATATTATATATAGGATACCAATGTGATTGTAATAGGCTAATGAATAATGATAGGATAATAGTGAAGGGTTAACAAATGGGTTGTAATGTCATTGTTTCCTAGTATGTTAGTCTTGAGCTATTACTATTATTTTTATTACTATTGATGTTGTGATGAAATTCAGTGATGTAATGGGACAATACTATATTATAGATGAATATGGATATATCGGTGAGAACCAGACATACAATGTATCAAATTTTGGTATTATCAATATAATCAAAGGCCTAAATTTTGAATCTGCATATTGTATATTATGTCTTAATGCATGAATGAAATGTTCTTATTTATTACCTTTATGTCTGATGTACCTAAATGCTTCTTTATGAATGGAAACACAACTCTTTCTCTTTATTTTCCTAGTTAGGAATTCCTTAGGATTGTTACAAGTCTAGTGGAAGTAGTCCCCAGGTGGGTGGATGAGAAGAAGAATGTGGAGAAGCAAGGGAGGACGAAGAAGGTCTGGACCTTGCGGGAGATCAAGAAGATTTAGGCCTGATAGTAGGAAACATTGGGAACCACACAGAGAAGGTTTCTCCATAGGAAGAGAATGAGACCCCACAGATCAAAGAAACCCACCCAAAAGTCAGTGGAACCAGCCCTGAATCACCCATCCCCTAGGTGTCCCCTATACCTGTGGTAAATTCTACACCGCCTACTTATGTTATTTCTATCCCTTCATAACCAGTTAGTCAGAATTAGTTTGTAAGTGTAAATAGTGGGAGAATATTGCGATCCCTAGGCATATCGCAACTAGGACCATTAGGTTTTATTCTAATAGGAACAATGAGACCCACAATGGTTGGAAATATGGGAGGATCGATCTCCCCATACCCAAAATTATGGGGTAAAGGGGACAAATATGTAGAGCGACATTGGTTTTTGTGTGAATCCATATGGAGGTCCAAAGGGACTCTCGATGCAAATAAGTTAGTATAATTTCATACTAACTTTAGGGGCCATGCTCTCAAATGGTATATGAATTCTATTGAACTTGGGATGCAAGGAAAAGCATTCACCCTTGCCCAAGTTCGTTTCAAGTTCATCACTAAATTCAAACTACCTCAGTTAGAGAAACAAGATCTTTTTGAGTTGTGGGAGATTCAACAAAGGGGAGGAGAATATTCCTGGGAGTATATCCAAAAGTTAAAGGATGTTATATGGAGGATAGCGCATCCAATTCACAAATATCACTAGAGGGAATGGTATATCCAAGGATTACTACCTCTGATGAGAATTCCTTTAACACAACAATGGATAATGACGTTAACAGAAGCCTTGGAATAATCGATGAAGATCAAATCCATGGCAGGTTATCTAGGAAATTTGAGAATGATCAGGGCCCAAATAGATGCAAAATTTTTGCAACTTTAGGGACAAATATAAGTGCTAATGGAAAAAATTCAAGAATTATCCACACAAGGAGCAGGACGCCCTCAGGTTTGGTGTACAAGCTGCTACACAGAAGGTAATATGGAAAATGAATGTCCACACATGAGGGGAATGGGATCTCTTCAAAACCCGATGGGGTCTTCTTTAGTACCCACGGGAGGAGTTGCAAAATTTTTTGCGACTCCAACAGTCCATACAACAGAGCTGTATAATAACTTCCTAGGTGCTCTAACCCCTCAGACAATGGAGTATTGTGAGATTTTTCGAACATGGGGACATGCACCAAGGGAGTGTCCTATTATAAATAAGTACACAAATGTGTCCAATACAATTGTGAGTTTTGTGCATCTATGAACCATGTCACAAATCATTGTGGAGCACTGGATGCACTCACTGACAGATTAGACTGGACATCATTCAGAGTAAATGAAACCCCCCAAGGAACTAGAAGAGGCCAAGGAGGTGGGCCTAGAGTTGGATTTATAGGAGGGAGAAATGGAGGCATATGGATGAGACGATTCTACAATTACAACGAACAAGGTCATTTGGATAGAGACTTCCCTCACCCAAGATGACCATGGTGCTCACATAACAAGAATAATGGGCATGCAACTGAAGACTGTCCAGAACTGATCACAAAGTGGGAAGATTGGGTTCGTCAACACATAGCTAATCACATAAGCTCCAAATTAAAAAGGGGATCGAGGGAAAACTACCAAAGATTAACATCATTACTCATGGAGGATAAAATACTAGGGCAGATGAAAAAAATCAGCCCCAGAATAAAAAATGTATTCCCAAAGATAACTGGTATGATCTTGTGAAAAAAAAGTTGTTTTTGAAAAACACAATAGAAATATTTAAAAGTATCCTCATTCTATAATTAATATAGAATCCTCTGAGATATTCATGTCAACCTAACCCCGTACAATCCCCTACCTCACCACCAACACCAAGGAATTCTGCAATTCCAAGAAGACACCCTGAGCAGTCTCAAAGTGTAATCAATCTTTGGTTTCAGTTATTCTTTGATATCCTAGCAGATGAACAACTTACTGAGAAGTTTTGAAACACCCTATACTTGATACTGGGGAATGAGGTAACCCCAAAAGACATATTAAGGACTAACCTCCCTGATAATAATACCCAGAGAATACAAATAAGAAAGGTGTGAACATGAAAATAATTTAGGTTAGAATCCCAACTAGATGAGTTTGAAATCAAGGATGTCATGCTAGATTTGGGATTAGATGTCAACATACTACCCAAAAATACTTGGGAATCTTTGGGAAAACCTCATTTAGTATGTTCCCCCATTTAATTGAGAATGGAAAATCAGTACTACATCTTCTGAGTAGGAAGGCTGGAAAATGTGGAAATAGATTCTATGGGAGTTAAGACCATAACTGATTTTGAGGTGATTGAAATCATGGGAGATAAGGATCCCTACCCTTCTCTACTCGAGATTGATTGGGCATATGAAAACTATGCTATCATTGATATAAAGAGGGACAACATGATGTTTGAATTTGTTATCACATGAATTTTTTCAAGGTCGCAGGTGAAAACCATGAGCACAGGCGAACATATGGGTGCAGTTTTCCATAACAAAGATCCCCTGTGCATTTCATTAGTTCCATCTCTAAATGAAGTTGGAAGGAGTCCATAGTTGGAAGGAAGATAAAGCATTAGACGGGGTACTAAAATAGTTGGTGCACCCAGATCTTAGATCGCAATCCGATCAACGACCACCAATTACTTCAACGACACAAGCTGCATGGGCATTAAAATCCAAATGCGGGCTGAAATCCAAACCACGGTATTGCGGGGAGGCTACGTGGTGGAAGATGGTACATTTTAGGCCTGGAAGTGTTGTGGGTACAAACCACTTTCGATGGCCCTGAAATCATGTGTGTGTATAAATTCATATCCCATAACAAAACATGCTCACTTGCTAGTCGTCCATCCGCGCTCCGATCCTAAGGATGATTCACTTAATGAACAAGGATTGGTAGTTGAAACCTCAGCTCAGTCCATAAATACAAAGCATGGAATTTATGGATGAGGAGATAAAACTGTCAATCAGAGGTACCACTATGGACGGTTTCTTCTTGCAGACACATATTGATCTGAGCTTGCATCTGACAAGAAGAAACACTCACAGTCTGACAGAAGAATGCACAGACGAAAAACCTTGGATGGGATGGCCAGATGACTCTCCTAGCAGTTTTTCATTGATTTGAGTATAAATAGATCAATTCAAGATTTTGTTATGGTCATTGAAAGGTTGAGAAGAGATCCGTATTTTGTAATATTTTGATACCAGAGTTGTTCTCTGGTTATGTATGAGACCTGAGACTTTCTAAGTAATAGAAGTCAACTTATTTCATCATCTTGTTTACTGTTGTGTTGAAACACGCGTGCATGGATGATCCAGACGAGTTGTTGTAGTTGTATTGTAATGGAGGTTTGATTATAATGTTGTTGTGACCTATTTAAGTATTCTCTTTCATTGTCTTGTTTCCTCTTATGCTGAAATTCTCGTGCATGGATGATCCAGAAGAGTTATTGCATTTGTATTGTAATGTAGGTTTGATTATAATACTGTTGTGATATATTTCAGTATCTTTAACTTGAGTTCAAGAGTGCTCTTGTGCCTAAGTTTTTCTTCACCAAGTTGCTTGAAGGATGGATGCTCATGGAAGACTTGTCCACCTTTCTCACTAAGTATTCCTTCAGCTCACCTTTAGCCTTAAATCAGTGACTGAAGTTAATGAGGACCTCATTTCATTATGAATTGCTTGTCCAGTTTCTATGTTGAAACACTCTTGTATCGATCTTTGTCCATTTGACCTCCACTCATAAACCTACCTCCACAAACATTTTGATGGGTACTGGAATTATCCTCTTGCAATATAAGGGTGAATCTCAGTGCTAAAATTATTGGTGCCATTTCCAGGGAATGAATTGAATACATTTACTTGGGATTGAACAACAAAGAAATTTTAATTCTGAAGGTGCATCAGAAATCAATACCTTGAATATTGCAACTTGCACCCGACGACTTGAAGATTGCAAATTGCAACTTCCCAACCTGAGGAAAGAGGTTACAACAAGAACAAGAAAGAAACAATTTGAAATCCAGCTAACTTATATATACGAGATGTATATGATTATAAAGGGTTGAAGAGATTATCATTCACTCCATTTAGGCTCTGTTATTTTAGTTAATATCCATATTGGGAAAAGGGTAGATAGAGCTTTGAAGAATGAGTTTAGATACAGAAAATACAGTAACACAGTAATGACTTCTTGTAATATCAAGAAAGCAAGTGACCAGGGATAACCTTGTTTCTCAGTAATATAGAGTTGTTGTTAGTTTTGGCAAGACTAAGTAGTTTCTGTATCTAAGAAACCTTTTGATGACAAAATATGGAGGGACCTAAAATCTTGAAATGTTTTGTGTAATTCTCTATCTATGTCTATGAGTTGTCATTCTACTTTACTTATTCATGTCTGATAATATCAATATGTTATAAATTGTTTGTGAATGTTGTCGCAACTTTGTTGTCTTTATTATTAGTTATGAATGAGTTCAGATCTGCTACTTGTCAGTTCATCTTGCACAAGACTATGTTGAATCTTGACAATTATTGAGATATACCTAAGTATTCTCCTTACCCTTCCCTTCTTCACCCCCTACACCCCGAATCCGTGTAGTCTCGATTAGTTATACATTATAACAACATGAACGAGATAAGATTACATAAATCCTACTGATGATGGATCAATAAGTTGGAGGAGCATACAATCGACGAACACAGATTTAGAACTAGAATTTAACAGTTGGTAGAAAGGTTCATATGAAATATTTTCAAGAAGATGCACAACTGTCAGAGAATCTAGATGGGTTGGAACCCATGTAAGGGAACATCTGATATACGATGGTACCTCAGAACTTGAAATTTTTCTGGTTAGCATGGAAGAAAAGATAGTGGAGCATCAAATGATTTTAGTACTAGACTTAGCCCTCCAAGACACCGCTGCTAGATGGTGGGTTAGTCACAAAGTCTTGATCAAGAACTGGGAGGATTTGAAGCAAGCCATTTGATGTAGATTTCAAGGTAAGGAGTAGTTGAATTAGAGATGCGGATGGATTTTCAAGTTGTGCAACTTTTCAATGGAAATTTTGATCCTAAAACACATATTGAACAATGTCTAAGACAATGTCTAAGACAATGGAAAGTTGTGGAAATACCATCCCGCTTGTGGGTTAAAGTATTTACCCATTCGCTAGGTCTAATTCCAAAATACCGGTACATCCATGAAGAGACCAGAAGGCAACTCGAAAACGTTGGCAGACCAATTTTGCAAGGACTTATCTTTTATAAGTAAGTACCTTGAGCTTAAGATAGTCATGCAAAAAATTAAAAAACTACTTTTTACCGATGCTTGTAAACGAAAATCAGACCTTGTGGTATGTGCCAATCATAGTCAAGTGCTTAAGTCTAACCTTTTCCTAGACATGGACAAGACACCTGTAGAATTCTATAAGATCGAGAAGGATTTGGAAAACCAAGATGATTTAGAAGAACTGAGAAACTTAGACATTAAGGAAACAAAAGGAAGGAGAGAAATCCATAACACCGTACCCAGTCAGACTGATAGTTATTATAATCATCCATTGAAGTTGTGAAAATTCAACATAGGAACTATCGAGAAACCCATGATAGCTATGGTAGGAGATTACTGGGATGAAACAACTAGCCAAGAAATGCATAGCCTATTGCGAGAGTATGAGGAATTATTCCCAAAGACATTCTCCTAGCTAAAATGGATTAAAGGAGCTATGGGAGAGATGAAAATTGAACTAAAACTAAGATCAAAACCTGTAAGACATATACCATATCGTCTTAACCCCATGGTGAAAGAGAAGTTTAAGAGGGAAATAGACAAGATGCTTGAGGCCAAACTTATTTTTCCAGTTGAAGAAGAAGAGTGGGATAAACCCATAGTTATCTATAGCAAGAAAGGTACAAAGGACATTAGGGTATGTGTAGACTATAGAAGCATTAAGTTTGCCTATGTGCATGACCCTTTTCCAACACCTTTTACTAACGAGGTTCTAGAACAAGTTGGGGGGAAAGAATCTTACTCATTTACATATGGATTTTTGGGGTATCACCAAGTGATAATTTTCGAGGAAGAAAAAAGGAAGACCACATTCATAATAGAATGGGGGTTATTTTCATACAATGTGATTCCCTTCGGTCTAAAGAATGCCCCTACAGTTTTTTCTTGGATTTTAATAGAAACCTTCCAATAATTTATTCACAAATTTATATAAGTTTATATGGACAATTGGATGGTGTAGAGTCTTCTCAAAGAACATGTAGCTCTACTACGTCTGATGTTTGATAGGTGTAGGGAATTGCAGATATCTTTGAACCTTAGAAGTGTGTCTTCTGTGTAACACATGGAAATTTTTTAGGCCACATAGTATGTCGAGAAGGAGTACTGGTAGACGCAACCAAAGTTGTGGTCATTGTGAAAATGCCACTGTGTAGGAGTGCTAAACAATTGTGCTTCATGCTGGGGCACAAAGGATACTATCATAGGTTTATCAAAAGGTATGCAAATACTACTGCACCCCTAGAAAATATACTAAATAAGTTGGAAGTGTTCTAGTGGACACCAGAGTGCGATAAAGCGTTTGACACCCTAAAGGAAAATCTCAACACAACACCTATTTTGATATTTCCAAATTGGGAAAATGAATTTCATGTGCACATGGACGCATAAGGTATTTCCCTGGGAGACATATTAGCAAAACCAAGAGATGGAACCATGGATCATCCCATCTACTTTTCTAGCAGGAAGTTGTCGCAAGATAATCAAAACTATATGACCATAGAAAATGAGGGTTTGGCTATGATTTACTCTCTACAAAAGTTTATAAATTACCTGTTAGGCTCTCATTTTAAATTTTTTACTGATCATTATACTTTAAAATATCTAGTTAACAATCCTATCTTGGAAGGAAGAATTTGTCAATGGTTGTTACAGTTTCAGAAATTTTCATTTGAGGTGATCATAAAACCTGGAAGATGCAACGTGGGCCCTAATGGCCTTTCCATATTAGAGTCAGGAGAAAGTTGGAAAGAAATCGATGATAAGATCCCAAATGCATACATGTTATGGGTTGAGGCTGTACCAGAATACCTGGAAGACATAGATTTTTTCTTGAGTACAGGGGCCTTCCCAGAAACATACTCCGCAACTCAGAAATGATATATGGTGGTTCAAGCAATGGACTACCAATTTATTGTGGGGAAAATGGATAATTTGGGCCTAGATAGAATCCTCAGGAGGTGTTTCTTAGACCATGAAAGACAAGACATATTGTGGGAGAGCCACAATGGAGTTGCGGGAGGCCATGTTGGAGGAAAGGCCACTACGCAGAAAGTCCTCCAAGATGGATTATGGTGGGACACACTCTTCAAATATGCGAAGGAATATGATATATATTGCGACATCTGGCGGAGAGTAGGCAATTATTCACAACGAGAAAAATTCCCTCTTCTGTTAGTTCGAGCTTTGTAAGCATTTGAGAAGTGGGCAGTTGACTTCATTGGGCAAATCAATCCCATGGATGAGCAATAAAAGGCTAAGTATATTATTACCGCAAGTGATTACCTTACATGATGGGTTGAGGCAACAGTGTTTCAAGATTTCTCGATCAATATTATAGCCAGGTTTATTTTTGAAATCATTATCACTCAGTTTGGATGTCCTAGGAGTCTAACCAGTGATCACGGAGTTCATTTTATTAGTAATACAATAGTAAATATTACAACAGAGTTATTAATCCAACATCATAAAAGTATCCCCTACCACCCACAAGCCAATGGTACAGTAGAGGCATTTAGCAAGATTCTGGAGAGAGTATTAACTAATGTTTATTGCGCAAACATGGAAGATTGGCATGATAGAGTCCCAACAGTTTTATGGGCTTACAAGACAACCACGAAGAAGCTCCACAAGTATACTTTGTTTCAACTAGTCTATGGGAAAGAGGCTATAGAACCTACAGAGTTCATTACCTTGAGTCTATACATCACACAAATTGCACACATTTCAGAGGATGAATTAGTTGCGCATATGGTAACGAAGATGAAATAACTTGACGAGACCAGGTTTTTAGCAGACTTTCATCAATCAATTGAGAAATACAGGAAAAAGGCTTGGCATGATAGGCACATTAAGACTAAAACATTTGTGCAAGGAGATAAGGTCCTACTTTATGACAGACGATACCAGAAACATCTAGGTAAGTTTTTCTTGCAATGTTTGGTCCCATTTATAGTTGTGGATATCTGACACTTTGACGTAGTCAGACTAACACAAATGGATGGTATACTTCAACGAGGATGGGTGAATGGTGCTCACCTGAAACCCTATATCTCTTAGCACTGAGCTAAAGGATTTTTTAATTAGTCCAAAGGAGCATGTATAGTAGTTAGATTTCAATTTCTGGGGAATTATTATTTATTTTTTGTTTATTTGAATTCAGTTAATAAAGTTGAAGTGTGCATTGTTGCGCCGCGACATGTATTTCGATTTCCCATCTAAGTATTACTTTGGTGAATAACTACTTACTCAATAGTTTAGGATCATAAGATCCATGATTCCATTAAATAAAATCATTAAATGTGATGGGGACCCCATTGTGGTATGAGGAGGGAAAATTTGAATGCAATCCTAGTCAATGTGCCACACGAACCCGATTCAGTCATAGCCTTTATGACCACTGCAGTAATCTATCCGAACTTTGTTAGACCATAAAGTCATGATGCACGAAGATTCCATCAGTATTCATGCTAGGATTATCATCCATTCAAATGGTAAGGTCTGAAGTCGGCCACGTCCCCGACCAACTTGTTCAATAAATTCCAAAATCACCCGATAGATTTACCTCGTTAACACTCCCGTCGGACAACTCAGATATCGGTTGTGTCTATAGGATTAATGATGAGTGGCCCTAGTAGTTATTACAAAACTTTCTAGCTAAGCCTAAGTATAAGTTTGTGTGAACTCGATGTAAGACGTATTGTTTACTGGAGAGAACTTCGTGCCTTGTGATTTTTGAATTTTAGTAACGCCTATGCAATCCCTCGACCCTCAGTCGTGATCTCGAATACCAATTAGCCTGTCGAAGTCTATTGAAAATTCATAGTCACTATGCCAAGAGATCCATGAAGAAGAATTTAAATCTCCAAAGATGCAGTGCCAGATGAGCTATGCGATCCCCGAGATGAGATCGTGGGCGATCTCAAGGGAAAGGTTGAGTAGGTGAAGCTCCTCGACCTCGACATAACAGACCAAGTCCTGTTCCCACTAATGAAATTTAGTGTATTCTGGGACTTGTCTCCATATACAATGAGTGGGATGTAGTTCATACCTAATCCAGACTTCATCAATTTGTTCAACTCTAGCATCATGAATCTTAGATATTTACCAATGTTCGACACTTCGGGTGAGGTTGCGAGATGTACCAAGTTCCTCATCATCCAAGTACATGACAGGAGCCTATGGATCGATAGAAAGTATCCAATTCATGCGGAGGATATCCATCAACTTATTGTATTATCTCTTGAAGGTGAGGATGTTTCTAAATGGTTTCAGAGCCCGAGTAAGCATGGGAAGAAAATGGGCGAGCCAAGCTTGTATGAGAAGTTCCATACACAGAGTGGGGGGCGCACCACCAAGATTGACCCCATTCTCCTAGAAACAATCAGGACTTCTTGCTATGTAATTTATAGAAAGGTAATGTGTTCATATTACAAAGGTGAATGCACATTAGATGCCCTATCATTGGAAAATATTTGTGCCAATGATGTTGTATTCAATTGGTGCAGTTACCTTGTAGAAGAAATTACGGTAGCCTGTGAAGAGGCATAGGAAAAGGGAGAAACATTTACATATGGGTAATTGCTGGTTGAATTCTCCATGTGGAAGTGGACTTCACCCCCAGGTAGACCATTATCACCAGAATACAAGGGACGCCTGGAAAATATGTTTGAACCTTGGCATTCAAGGTCAAACTCAGAAAATAAAGAATTCAACAATGTTGCATTCCTAAAGTGGTACAATGGGATAATAGAAGAAACTCATAGGTTGCACATACCTCAATAATTTCTCAACCTAAACATGCAGAACATCACGTTCAGAAGGAACCATCACCACACCTTTTTCTGGCCAAGGCATGTCAATACAGAATACTTTCACTCCCAAATCCTGTCATTCTAACTAGAGGAAGAGGCCTTTGACAAGGAGGTCATGTCATGGCCAGGAGTGAAGCACAACCCATGCAAGTTGGGGATGCACTATATTTTACCCCTAGAGCTCCTAAATAAAAGGGGCCAAGAAGAAGCAATCGGTCCGAGTTTTGGTCCAGCAACACCAGCAACAAAGAATAAGAACGTTGAGATGCCATCAGATTCATATATGGAGGAGGACGAGATACCTCTGGAGTGCAAGAATAGAACACTTCCAGTGTTCTTGTAGCTTCCAGAGAATATTTTCCTCTCAGGTAAGGATGTCAATTACATCCTTTATTCTACTTTCATATGAGATGTTATGCCCACAAAGCCTCAGAGAGGGGTTTCCCCTGTTAATCCCTTGAATTTGCAATCGATATCATCATATTTACCTCATACCAAATCCACAACCCGAGCTATGAAAATGGTGATTCACATCACTGAGGACCCAAAAATGGATACCACTACATCAACCATGATAATCACTGAACAACCCCCATCGCCACCACAACCACAATCACCACCACAAGAAACAACCATCCCACCCCAAACCACTGAACCTGAGCCTATGCAGTTGGACCCCCCTGAACTGCCCAAGCATATACCAAAACTCATTGTTCTGTCCCCATGAAGTCCCAACCCATTCCATCATTCCATTTGTACTAATTTAGGACACTCCATATTCAATGTAGATTCAAAGTGTGCCAGGACCGTAAGCCCCAATCCCTCAACAATCAATGTTGAGGGTGTTACTCAAAGAAGAAGATCCATATACATAGTGGTACGGAAATAGACGGAAGTACCAAAGGTTCATAAGGAACCTAAATCAACATCAAACTAGAGTGCAAACTCATTGCAAGAAAAGATGGAGCTAGTACTCCAGAATCCACAGCAGTGTGCAGAGTTGGTGCAACTCTGATTGGAAAAAGCAGAGATACTTCTATTCCTTCCAACAACGGTAAGGATGAGACTTGCATAGCCGCTGCAAGGTCCATCTACAGGGGAGGAAGAGGTGGAGACACCATCAAAGCATTCGACGGATAATAGACTCCCACTGTAGGTCTAAGTACTCAGGGAGGCCACTACCTTTGGTGACCTCGCTTAGTGGCCATCAGTTCATTTAATAGGCATGATCAGAGCCTCAACTCATAAATTAGAGAATAGGCTAGAACAGGTCAAGGGGGACATCAAGTTTTAAAAGGAGGAAGAACTCATATCCCAAGCACATCAGAAACAATAATAATATGAAAAGATATAGGAAGAGAAGAAATGGGAAAGAGTCCAAGAGAAGCTTGTAGAATCCTGGATAGAGATTGAAAAGGCAACACCACAACTTCCTAAATCCATTGCAACAGGGAATCTGGTGCAAAATATCGAGCTACTCCATGTAGCATGGTCAGAGTTGGCCATTCACACAGAGAAAATGGAAGTACAGTTGTGGGAGATTCAACGTGAAGCATAGAAGCAACCCTAGAAGTTGCAAGAGCGAATGGAAAGTGTTTTGGTTGAAGGAAACAAGGCCAGAGTAACTCTGCACCGAAGGAATGAAGAGTGTACAAATATTTTCTGAGAGGTTAGTGATTGTATGGTAATTATAGCACGGTGCAACCAAACTCTGGAGAACTTTCTCGTGAAGGTACAGTCACTCAAAAAAGAGGTCATCATTACACTGGATCTGCTAGAGAAACAAGAAAAACTTATCCAGATCCAACAAACTGATAATGAGATAAACACTTTATATGAAGCCCACTCAGTGGCTAAGAGAGAGTTATGCAAGTTCCAACCAATCTTCCATAAATCCTACTTACATATGTACCATGTGAATGCTACAGTTGATTCAGAGTGGAACTCTCTCATTGCGTCTAAACCGAAGGGATGCATTATAGACGCAACTCAACAGTTTGTGGCTGAAGCTTCGTTGTTGGATAGAAAATGGTAGGATAAAGATGACAACTTCCAAGACATAAGGAAGAGAGCCCTGAAATTGGTTCTAGATTTGTTCCCTTCATTTGAAGAGGCGGAAGAAGAAAGTGTTCCAGGAAAAGATGAAAGAGAAACAGAGAGAGAGAAGATAAAGGAAAGAAATAGTTATTTCTAGAAGCCACGAGAGAACCAAGGACTTGACTCGAGGGAGAGTCAAGGAATGTGGTCAAATCCTGTTGGGCACATAGTTTTTGATTAATAGAATTTGCTCAAGCAATACTACAGTCCCAATTTTTGTTAGCAAGTTTCACAAGTCACAAGAAAGATGGACAAAGGAATGGAGAAAGAAATAGAAAGTGGTTAGAGGGACAACACAACACTAGCCTGAAGAAAGAGGTTACAACAAGAACAAGAAAGAAAGAATTTGAAAGCCAACTGGCTTATATATATAAGATGTATAGGATCGTAAAGGATTGACAGGATTATCATTCACTCCATTTAGGATTTTTTATTGTAGTTAATATCCATCTTGGGAAAATGGTAGATAGAGCTCTAAAGAATGAGTTTGGAGCCAGAAAAGATTGTAACATAGTAATGACTTCTTGTAATATCGAGAAACCAAGTGGTCAGGGATAGCTTGTTTATCAGTAATATAGAGTTTTTGTTAGTTTTGGCAAGAACAATTAGTGTTTATATCTATTGAATTATATCTGATAAACCTTTTGATGAAAATATATGGAGGGACCTAAAATCTTGAAATATTATGTGTAATTCACTGTCTATGTCTATGAGTTTTCATTATACTTTACTTCTTCATGTCTGATAAGATAAATATGTTATAACTTCTTTGCAAATGTTCTCTCAACTCTGTTGCATTTATTATTAGTTATGAATGATTTCAGATCTGCTACTTGTTAGTTCATCTTGCGAAAGACTATGTTGAATCTTGACGATTCTTGAGATCTACCTAAGTATTCTCCTTACCCTTACTTATCTTCTTGTATTGGTTGCCCTTCAGGTGACTTCTTCTCTCCAGAGAAGATTAAAATTCCAGTGATCTAGACTACTTGGTACCCTTTTGTTAGTAACCTAAGAATGACCCCGGTCTCATCAATTTTGTGCCAACATGATGCATATTGAGCATTGCTTAAGACAATGGAGAGGTGCAGAGGTACCCTCTCACCTATGGGTCCAGGTATTTTTCCATTCATTGGGGCCTATTCCAAGGGCCTGATATATACATGAGGAGACCAAAAAACAAACGAACCATTGGTAGACCTAACAAGAACAATTTTGCAAGGATATTTCCTTTACAGGTAAGTATCCTGAGCTCAACACTGTCCTTTAAAAAATCAGGGAAATGCTTTTTACCTAAATTTGTAAAAATAGATCAAGTCCAGTAATATGTGTTGATCATGTTCACTTGCTTCAATCTAGTATGAGTCTTGAAATTGATAATATATTTGTACCTTGCTATAAAGTTGAAAGAGACCTATAAAACCATGATGGTTTAGAATATCTTAGAAACTTGGACATTACAAAAAATGAAGGCAATAGAGAGATTCAGGATACCATGCCTAGTCACACATGTAGCTCCTATAATCACCCACTGAAGTTGCAAAAAGTCAATATAGGGAGCGTAGATAATCCTAAGATAGCTTCTATAGGAGACTACTAGGATGATCAAGCTATGAACGAAGTACATAGTCTGTTGCAGGAGTATGAGGATTTTTTTCCGAAAACGTTCTTGGAACTAAAAGGCATAAAAGGAGCCATGGGATAAATGAAAATAGAGTTGAAACCTAGCTCGCGACCTGTGAAGCACAGACCATACTGCCTCAACCATAGAATAAAAGAAAAGGTTAAGAAATAAGTGGACAAGATGCTTGTGGCATGAATTATTTTCCCTATTGAAGAAGCAGAATGGATTAGCCCCATAGTTATCCAGAGTAAGAAAGGAACATAAGACATCTGGGTCTGTGTGGATTACAGGATTCTAAATTTTGCATGTGTACATGATCCGTTTACCACACCTTTTAGTGACGAGGTATTAAATGAAGTTCCAGGAAAATAATCCTATTCATTTATAGATAGATTCTCAGGATATCATCAAGTTAGAATCATAGAGGAAGACAAGAAGAATACTACATTCATAACCGAATGGGGATCATTTGCATACAATGTAATGCCCTTTGGTTTGAATAATGCCCCTCCAGTTTTCTATCGGATTGTGATAGAATATTTTCAAGAATTCATCCACAAGTTTGTAGAAGTCTATATGGATGATTGGACGATGTACATCCTGTAAAAATATCATGTCGGCCTACTCCGGTTAATGTTTGATAGATGTCATGAAATGCATATATCTCTAAATCTAAGAAAGTGTATTTTTCAATGTACCTCATGGGAATCTATTAGGCCATATTGTATGCAAAGAAGGATTCCTGGTAGACCCAGCTAAAGTTGTGGTAATTCTAAACATTCCACCACCTACAAGTTCCAAATTATTGTGCTCCACACTGGGACATACAAGATATTACCGTAGGTTCATAAGAATATATGCAACTATTGCAACACCCCTTGAGAAATTGTTGAAGAAGACTGAATTGTTCCAATGGATGCCTGAGTGTGACAAGGAATTTGACATTCTCAAAGAGAAACTAAGTAGTGCACTGATCTTGATATTTCCAAATTGGGAAATTTAATTCCATGTACATGTGGATACATCAGGGATCACCTTGGGAGCCATTTTAGCGCAACCAAAGGAAGGGAATATGGACCACCCTATTTAATTTTCTAGTAGAAAACTATTGCAAGATGAGCACAACTACACAACCATTGAAAGGGAAGGTTTGGATATGATTTATGCATTACAAAATTTTAGACACTACTTATTAGGCTCTCATTTCAAGTTTTTTATTGACCATTCTACATTGAAGTACCTAGTCAATAAACCTGTATTGGAAGGAAGAATTTGTAGATGGCTATTGTTGTTTCAAGAATTTTTGTTTGAAGTGATTGTAAAACCAGGAAGATGGAATGTAGGTCCATATCACCTTTCCAAGTTGGATTCAATGGAAAGTGGCGGAGTAATGGTTGATCAGCTCCCAGATGCAAAACTATTTTGGATTGAGGCCATTCTAAAGTATCTTGAAGACATTCTTGTCTTCCTCAATACATAAACCTACCTAGAAACATACTCTGCAACCCAAAAGTGACATATGGTGGTTCACTCATCAGACTATCAATTGATTTCCAAACAACTTTACAAATTGGGACTCGACAACATCCTTAGGGGATGTGTCTTGAACCATGAAAGGAAGGATATCCTGTGGGAATTCCAGAGTGGATTTGTTGGAGCACATGTTGGAGGTAAGGCAATTGCACAAAAGATACTTCACTCTAGATTATGGTGGGGAACGTTATTTAAATATGCTAAGGAATATGCTAGATATTGTGACACTTTCCAAAGAGTAGGAAAGTCGTCTCATAGAGATGAATTACCCCTTCAACTAGTCAAAGCACTTCAAGCATTTGAGAAGTGGGTTGTTGATTTTATTGGATTGATCAACCCCCTGGATAAGAACTCAAAGGCCAGATACATCATTACCACAAATGATTACCTTACAAGATGGTTTGAAGTAAAGGAATTCCAATACTTTTCTATAGATACAACTTCTAGATTTATCTTCGATAATGTTATCACTAGGTTTGGATGTCCTAGAAGTATTACTAGTAATCAAGGTACTCATTTTATCAACAGTACAGTTGCAACGTTAACGACTCAACTTATTATACAACATCATAAGAGAATCCCATACCATCCAAACACTAATGGTACGGTAGAGGCCTTCAATAAAATTATGGAAAGAGGACTCACAAAAGTATGTTGCACAAACTAGGAGGACTGGGATGATAGAGTTCCAACAGTCTTGTGGGATTACAAGACTTCCATGAAGAATTTACATAGATACACCCCATTTCATTTGGTATATATAAAATAATCTATTGTACATGCATAATTTATCACCCCTAGTATTTATACAACATAGGTTACACACATGATATACGATGAATCAATTTCACAAAGGATTGTAGACTTGCAAGAACTTGAGGAAGCAAGATTGTTAGTGGATTTTCATAAGATAGTTGAGAAGGCCAGACATAAATCTTGGCAT
Organism: Picea engelmannii; assembly: GCA_009831015.1. NCBI lineage: Eukaryota > Viridiplantae > Streptophyta > Pinopsida > Pinales > Pinaceae > Picea > Picea engelmannii. Next base: position 1,008,826 of record ML777286.1, on the reverse strand, counting down.
GATAGGAATATTAAGTCCAAGATATTCATGCAAGGGGATAAGGTACTCCTATATGATATCTGATATTAGAAACATCTAGGGAAGTTGTGCATGCATTGGTTGGGTCCATTCGTAGTTGCAAAAAACCGACACTATGGTGCAGTCATGATCACACAACTAGATGGTATCCTTTGGCCAGCATGGGTGAATGGCGCCCTCTTGAAACCCTGCATTTATCATGCTTGAGCCAAATCAAGGTTTCTCGAGTCCAAAGGAGCATGTACAATAGTTATGTTTTCATTTCTTGGAATTTCATTAATTCAATTAATAAACGTCGGAGTGTGCATTTAATACACCACGACATATATTTTGTTTCAGTCTAAGCATTTCTTTTGCATAGAACTGCTTGCTTAGCTGCACAAGATCGAAAGAGCCACCATTAAATTCAATGAAGTCATTTATTTGATGGGGACCCCTATTATTGTCAGAGGGAGGGAAAATGTGAGCTCGATCATAACCCATGTGCCACACGTACCCAATCCAGTCATACACTTTATGACAACCATCGTAACCCATCAAAACTTTTCTTTAATCCATAAAGGTGTGATACACATAGATGTCCCCATCATGCTTCTCAGCCATTAAAATGATAAGAACTTTAGCTTGACCATGTCCATGTTATTCCATTCATTAAAATCCAATATCAGTTGATAGATCCTACCCTGTTATCTGTCTCATCAGACACCTAAGCCTGAAAATGTGTTTATGGCCTAATCATGAGTGTCTTTATGTGAGCTTACATAAATTATCTAGTTATCTAGTTATAATACCCTTCCAATCCATGAGCAAGCATCACCATTTTTTGTTAGCTATATTTTGAATTTCCTACAATTGTGCATATCCGGAGAGATTTTCATTCCCTTGTTACAAATTCGACCCTAATTTGCCTAGTAAATCAACACTTCAGAGCTACCATGTCGAGATAAATAGGAGGCCCGAGTTCAGCTCCCAAATAAGAAATTCTAGATGAATTGTATGATCCTCAGATCAATATCTTCAAGGATGTCAAAGGAAAGACATTGAAAGTAAATATCTTGGACCTTGATTTGGTAGACCAAGTGTTTTTCCCACAGATGAACATCGATGTGTTCTAGGACTTGGTTTCATATGACATCGGAGGAACACAAAATTTCCCCAAACATGAATTTATCAATATATTCAACTCCATAATCATGAACCTCAGAGACTTATCGGTCTTCAGGACCACTGAAGAGGTTGCATGTTGCACAAAATTCTTGATTAGCCGAGTACATGACAGAATTCTATGGCTTGACTGGAGGTATTCGATTCATGTAGATTATATCCACCAGTTCACTGGCTTATCTCTTGAGGGTGAGGATGTCACCAAAGGATTCTAAGGCTCGAGAAAGCACGGGAAAAATAAAGGTGACATTAGATTGTATGAGAAGTTCCACACACAGAGAGGTGGCCAAATAGAAAGGATTGACCCAATTATTCCAGAAACGGTTTGGATGACCTGCTATATAATTGAAAGGAATTTCACGCGGTCCTATTACAAAGGTGAATTCACGCTTGATGCACTTTCTATATATTATTTTTGCGCAAACGTGGTTGTATTCAACTGGTGAAACTACCTACTAGAGGAACTCCTAGTAGCATGTGAGGAAGCTCAGGAGAAAGGAGGAACCTTTACGTATGGGTACCTATTAATAGAAATATCCATGTGGAAATTGAAGGCACCCATGGGGAGACAGTTGGAATTAGTGGACAAAGGTCTCCTTGCAAACATTTTCGAACCTTGGCACTCAAGGGCAGATCGGGAGAACCAGGAATTCAATAATGTCAGTTTCTCAAAGTGGTAAAATCTATTGATTGATGCAACTCAACGATGGCTCATACCACAAGAGTTGTTGAACCTGAACACCCAAAACATCACTTTTGGCTTGAACCGCCACAACACTCTTGTATGGCCAAGGAATACAAAGTTAGAAGACTTCCACTCAAGGTTTCTCTCCTTCTACCTTGATGAGGAAACCTTTGACAAAGAAGTCATGTCATGGACTAGCATCAAGTGCAATCCACGCAAGTCTGGAATGCACTACCTCTTTCCTGTAGAGATATTGAAGAAAAAGGGAAAGGAAGAAGGAGTAGGGTATATTTTTGGCCCAACAGAGAAGAAACAAAAGTTCCAGATGTCGACGGATTCAAAATACAAAGAGGATACAAAACCACTAGAATGAAATAAGAGGATGTTTCCTATGTTTCTGCAATTTCCTAATCAATCTATGCTATCAGGTAAATATGTCAATGACATCCTCGTTGTTTCTTTCATAGGAGATCCATTAGTTAAGAAACCTAGGACAAGGCTCTCCCCAGTGAATATTCTGAACCCCCAACTGATTTCCTCAACCATACCTCATACTCAAGCAGTTGCTTGAGCGTCCCAAATAGTGATCGACATCCATGATGATCCCAAACTAGATACCACTGCATCCACAACCATAATAATTGAAAAACCCCCATTGCCACCATAAGAAATGACCATTCAACCCCAAACCGCTTCACCTGAGCCCATATAGCTGGATCCCCCTGACCTACCCAAGAATGTACCAAAAATCATTACTATGACCCCCGAAATATCGAGTCCATCAGTCGTTCCATTTGTACCTATTCAAGACACTCTGCCTTTAAAGGAGATTCAATTTTTTCCACTACTACAAGTCCCAAGCACTCACTTTCCTCTCTCAACAGTCAATATTGATATTTCCATCCACAGAAGAGGAACCCCAAAAGTTGTGTTACAGAAAGAGGAAGAAGCAAAAAAGGTTCATAAGGAACTTGAAACTTCATCGTGGCAGAGTGAAGCATCCTTACAAGAGAAACTAGAACAAGTCTTCCAGAACCCACAACTATGTGAGGAACTATTGCAGCTCTGCCTGGGAAAGGCATAAGATTTTCTTCAACTCCCAACAGAATTGAAGGGTTGACTTGCACACTGACTACAAATTCCATCTTAAGGAGAAGAAGAGGTGGAGACACCTTCTACACAATCAATTTCCATTGGATTGCTATTGCAATTTTGAGTACACATGGATATCGCTCCTTCATCGGGTGATCTTGCACAACTACCAACAACCCAACTAGTAGGAATAACCAATGCCTTAACTGAAAAACCAGAGAAGAGGATCCAACAAGATGAAAGAGAAGTAGAATTATGGAAATAAGAAGGAATCGTTGCATAAGCACAAAAAACACATTAGGAACACTCCAAGATCTAGGGATAACTGAAGGTGGAGAAATTCAAATAAAACTCTTAGAGACCTAGACAACAGTCAAGAAGACAGTGACTCAACTGCCAAAGTCCATCACTGTTGATTAAGGTTGGTTGTCATTGATGTCAACCCTTGAAGAAAGCCTCGTAGCACAAAGGTTTGGGTAATGCACCCAAAATTGTTTGATGTAAATATGACTCATTATTCTTTTGTCATGGTTGAAAAGAAGTAAATATGGATGAACTCCAAAGTTGTCCCCTTATGGTGAAAGCCCTCACGGGAAGACGCTTTGTGGAGTAAGAGAACCCATGCTTAATTGTGGAATAATGAGATGAAGGAAATTGAATTTTTCTAGGAACATATCCTAGATGGATATTTCTTGTCATGTCATTTCTGGTGGTATGTGGAACGCCACATAATTCCTCATGGTTAGAGAGCTATGGCCATGAGAAGTTGGAGACCCCAGGTTTGGGTAATGGACCCAAGTTTGTTTGATGGGTAACTGTATGAGTTATGATATATTTTAATATAATACTATTCTATATGGATATTACATGTCATGCCATTTTTGGTGGTATGTAGAACATCACATAAGTCCTCACGGTTTGAGAGTTATGGTCTTACGAAGTTGGAGGACCCTCATATGTCATCTACAAGCCCCAAAAGGTCAAAGTGGTTTAAGAGATTTTAAAAGGTAAATAATAAAGTGAAGTGATGAGTTTATTATAATTCAAGTGAATACAAAATAAATTATTTCAATAATAAATTTAATGGAGAAATTAGAAGTGGACCCAACCCTAAAATAAGGA
>ML777286.1:977753-998065 GCA_009831015.1 Picea engelmannii | reverse complement strand
AGAAGTGGACCCAACCCTAAAATAAGGAAAGTGGGCCAAGTGACCTAGAAGATGTTTTTAAGGAAGCTACTTGGAGAGTATAAATAAGAGGCAAGGCTCTCTAATTTGAATCACACTTGAGAATATTGAATATATATATGTGTATGAGGTAACCAAGTATATCTAAACTAGAATTCTGTGTGAAGGTGAAGAAAAGAAGGCCAAAATGCAAGGAAGGATAAATTCTTTTGATGGTGCTTTCTAAGGTATGTTATTTACAAGTCATCTCACCATTTTCGCTATAAAGTTTTTTATATAATGATTCATACTGTGAAATTGCTATGAAAGTGAGAAAATATATCCAATTATCTATGGTAAAAAATTTAGATTGTGGGTCGTTGTATTTTGGGAGTTACACTCCGTGGAAAATAGGGTTTGTGGTCAGTCCTGAAACTAGTCAATGTCAGGTGTTTCGGGTAAAAACGTCATAAATTATTCATAACAGATCCAAATTTAGTGAGACCAAATGTTTTGGTTAGGTTATATTCTGTAGTATTATTTTTAATATTTTCAAATCAATTCATCAAATATTTTGTGTGGGGCACGCTCTACAAGGTCTCTCTCTAGAATAAGCCAGAATTCAACAAGGTATGCCATTTTTGTTATAACTCCTTTTCTGAGAGGTTCCAAGTAGTGAAACTTGGAGGAATTGCATAAAACACACTAAATAACATTGTGTATCAGTTTCAAATCTTCATACATTACAGGTTCAAAGTTATTATTACTTCAAGTTAGGGTTGTTGACTAATCCAAAACTAGGCATGTGAGACTAAAGAAAAGTTTGATGAAAATGCTAGTCTCTTATTTTTAAATTCAAGGAAGGTTTGTAGGAATGTGATCATATACACCAGGTCCATTACAGAGCTAGAAATCAAATTTGGATGATGAAATTGATGAGGGATTTTGGTTGTGGTACATGTTGAGTACATGGTTGAGACAAGTAGTTGATGAGTTGGCGTAGATACATGAGGTGTATATTTGATGATGTTGGTACATATTGATGAGTCATATTTGATGAGTAGTTGAAACATGATTGGTACATACTTGGTACATGGTTGGATGAAATTTTGTATGGTACAGGTTGGTGCATGGTTGATGCACTTGTTTATGGTACAGGTTGATTACAGGTTGATGCATGGTTGATGCATGGTTCCGATTTATTTGTACAGGTTTACAACAGTATATATCACAGTGATAGTGTGACAGTGGTTCCATCATTCTACTTCTACTTCAGGGTGGCAGGATGGAGCAAGGACAGGTGGTTGTAGCCACCTTCCGATTGTAGCCAGAGAACATTGGGGGTTGTAGCCTCCTTCTGGTTGTAGCCAGAGAATTGGGGAGTTGGAGCTTCCCTTAGGTTGTAGCCTGAGAAACTAGGGGGTTGGAGCCTCCTTCCAGTTGCAGCTGGAAAACAAAGGAAGTTGGTGCTTCCAACGAATGTAATTCTTCAAGACATATAAGAAAAAGCATTCCGTGGTTTTCTCCCGATTTGGGTTTCCACGTAAAACACTGGTGTACTGTGTATGTGTGTGATTGTTTATTTCTTCCTGCTCATTATTGGATAATAATTCTACATTGATATAACATTTGAAGAAAAAGGATTATAATTACGATATTATTGATTCACCCCCCCCTCTCATTAATCCAACAATCACAACACTAGAGCCCATGGAGTAGATTGATTTGGTTCATGTTTCTTGGTCATAACTGGTAGAAATGTCATAAATCCTCGAGGCAGAACTACGAGATAAAAAGAAATAAGCTGAATTGCAACCCAAAAAGCTCCGAGAGAAAATGGAGAAAATCGTCTTGGAAGGGAATAATGCAAGAGAAACCTTGCACAAATGGACTGTCGAATGCAAAAATATATCAATAGAGGTAAGAAATTGGATGTGAATCATCTCAATACACAACCACACATTGGAGGACTTGTGTGCAAAGATACAATCGCTTAATGTAGAAGCATCCAAAACCTTGGATCCGCTAGAACAACAAGTGAAGTTGGACAAAATCCAGCAAGCATATAATGAGTTGAATGCACTATATGAAGCCAAAATATTTGCTAAGAAAGAGCTACGATATTTTTGACCTATAGTTCAGACAACATAATTATAGATGCATCAATTTGATGCCATTGTTGACTCATAATGGAATTCCTTAGTTGCATCAAATCCAAAGGAATGCATCACAAACACCACTCATCAATTTGTTGTTGAAGCTTCACTACTTTCTAGGAAGTGGCAGGATAAAGTGGATAACTTCCAAGAGGTCAAGAAGAGAGCCCTCAAACTCGTACCTGAGTTGGGCCCTTCATTTGAAGAAGAGAAAGAAGAAACAACTGAAGCCGAAAGTGAAATCAACTCATAATCATAAGGAAATAAATAACAACAAGCCAACTTGGAGACCACGAAAAAGTTGAATAATTGACTCAAGGCGAGTCAAGGATTGTGGTCGGAGCCTATTGGGCCCTTCATTTTTTGAATAGGATTTGCGCTCAACACATTGCAGCTTCATTTTAGAGAATGGAAGTTGTGCAAGCTATTGAGAAGTTGGAAAAAACAGGAAAGAAATAAATAAAAAATGCTTAAAGGGACATCGCAACAACATCTTTGAGGAAAGAAGTTGTAGAAATACCAAGAAAATAAATAAATATCGAGTTCTTAACCAACAATATCGGATTATATATAGGATACCAATGTGATTATAATAGGATAATGAATAATGCTAGGTTAATAGTGAAGGGTTAACGAAAGGGATGTAATGTACTTGTTTCCTAGTATGCTAGTCCTGAGCTATTACTATTGATGTTGTGATGAAAGTCAGTGATGTAATGGGCCAATACTATAGTATAGATGAATATGAATATCTGGGTGAGAACTAGAGAAACAATGTATCAGATTTTGGTATTATCAATATAATCAGAGGCCTAAATTTTGAATCTACATATTGTATATTCAGTCTTAATGCATGAATGCAATTTTTTTCTTTTTTACCTTTATGTCTAATGTACCTAAATTCTTCTTTATGAATGGAAACACAACTCTGTCTCTTTATTTTCCCAGTTAGGAATTCCTTAGGACTGTCACATGTTTAGTCTATTCTATGCAAGATTACAATGAGCCTTGATACCTTATAGGTCTTTCTAAGTATTCTCCTTACCCTTCCCTCTCTTTCATGTATCTATTGCACTTTAGGTGAGACTTCTTCTTTCTCAGGAAGATGAAAATGCTAGTGCTCTAGAATACTTCAGTACCTTTTTTGGTAACCTAAGAAGGACCATGGTCTGAACACTTTTGAGCCAACAATCTTCTACTATTGGAATGATTTGATAATCCTTTTCCTTCCCTTTTTTGCATGATATTACTTCGATTTTGAGTATTAGACTAGTGTCCCTTTCCTCAATATCATTGGGTTTCCCTTCTCTCTTAGCCACAATCCTCTTCCTATTATGCCTAAATATTTTACCATTGCACATGAATACCCCAATATCTTTTTATGTAAATCATTCTTCTTCTCTTGACATCCTCAACCCATCCATTCATCATTTCTTCTATTGATCCCTCTTTTCGATACACCTAGGCCATCCCCTATTCAACCACCAGTACCCTTATGTGCACGAAGGTGCTTAGATACTAGGTCAATCAGATTCCCTCTTAACCCCAATATCAAAAAATAACATCTTGAGCCAAGCAAACCATGATTTCAAATACCTTCTGTGTGGAACTTTAAATACTTCTCTTTCATTAGCACTATATGACTAGGTATAATATATAGAGAACTCAGTAATATAACCCCCCAATATGTTATCCAACCAAAAATCAACTAGAAATGATATCTTATTGTGTATGGTATTAACTTGTTGAATCAACTCAGGGGTCTAATTCCTCAGGACCACAAAACAAAATGTTCTATTTTTTTCATCTAACCTTGGTATCCACTTAGTCCAAATATTTGGGAAATAAACAAATACAATTTCATGTAAATCTATGAATAGATACCTCTACAACCATTTTCCTAACTAGTATGTGGGTTGTTATTCTAATATCTGTAAAATCGTGCTCCTTTTTCTCTATCCATTGTCTAATATCTTCCTAAGTCAGCCTCCGCATTCCTCTTAGTCGCATATCCCACTCCCGACAATGGAACCATTTGTTGGCACACAATGGGAAGACCCGAGGTTCGACATGAAACCACCAACAAAAATATTTAGATATCGACCCTTTCTACATCACCTACAATAAGGTGAAGTCTCACCTAAGGTAGCTATGGGGACTGTAGGAACCGAGTTTTCACAATCATGGGGTAAAATAAGGCATTCCTTCTAATAATCCTACTTAACATTCATTATTTATACCATGTGCATGGAATAATAAAAAACATATTCATATTAATCACCCATTTATTATACCATTAATCAAATGCACGTAATAAATAGAACAATAAACAAACACATCAATTAATATCATAGAGACACCATATTTTAATGTGGTTCACCCACTATGGGCTACGTCCACAATGATAGTTTTATTATATTATTATTCAACATCATCTCTTACAAAATGTCTGCATTGCGGTCGTACATAATATCTCAGTTACACCCAAAATGCCCTTGTCTATCGTGCATATAGTGCACAATTAGCTCAATTAATCCATGCATAGTCTTGTTTTCTACCCAAAACCATTAAATATTTAAACATTTACATTAGGGATTATTCGGTTACAAAATGGACCCAAATGCCTAATAACGTCTAGTTGTTTTCCACCTTTCACACACGATGACCCATGAAAATGCACTAACTTCCTTCCTTTATTCCACGCATGCTACTCCTTGGCTAACTTTTCGTTTAATTTTCTCCTAGGTGATTCCCAAACTCGTCCCAAAATGTCCTGCTCCAACAAATCTTTCCCAACTAACATTAATTGTTACTAATGAATTTTACACTCTTTAGTATCCTATAGTTTTTCTCCTATGGCCATGAAGAGTTAACTCTCCAACCTACTATCAAGGCCCTAAAATCCTAGACTTGTTGTCTTTATATCAAATAAAAAAGTCTAAATGATTTTATATTATGTTCCTTGTTCCTTTTAATGGTTGTTTTTTACTCAATAGGGTAAGCGAAAGTGAAACTAAAGGTGTTATGAATTGACTCCAAAACCATGCAAAAAGAATGAAATGAAAATATTTCGTTTTGGTGAATTCTATCTGATGAAAGGAGAGGAGTATTTTTTCTTCTCAACCCAAATAAATGCCCAATACCATGCAACTTTCTCTTTAAAACATGTACCAAAACACTCCACCTACGAAAGTAGGATGCAAATATTTTGTTTTCTTCTTTTCAAATTACATGAAAACTCTGTTGGTGCAGAAATGATCAGACTAGGGTCCTTCTCAGGTTACCAACAAAAGGCACCGAGTAGTATAGAGCACTGGAATTTTCATCTCCTCTGAAGAGAAGAAGTCTCACTCGAAGCGCAACCAAGACAAAAAGATAGGGAAGGGAAAGGAGAATAATTAGGTGGGTTTCCAGAAACTTGAATATTCTCCATGATCTTGCACAAGATAGACTAAATACAGAACGGATCTGAACTCATCCATATAGGAACTAACGATACTGAATTTGTGAAAGAATTTGCACATAGAGATATCACATTGATCTTATCAAGCATAAAGAAGTAATGTAAAGAGACAATTCATAAGCATAAACACATAATGACACATTATATCTCAAAAAGTTTGGTCCTTCATCTATTATCATCAAAGCTTATTGGATACAATCTCAGATATACAAATTAGTACTTTGTTACAAACCTCTGGCTCGAGACTCATGTCAGAGAGCTCTATCTACTCCTTTTTCCTAAAATTGTATACAAATTACATTTATAGAACCTTTGTTCAACTACAACCCAACTAAAAAATAATCAACAACAACCCTTTTTCAATAATATCCATCTCATAAATAGGCTGAGTGGAATATTTTGGCTTTGGGCTCACATGCTTTCTTGTTCTGTTGTAACTGCGTTTTCCTCACTGGTGTTGCGCTGTCCATTTTCGCAACCAATTTCTATTTATTTTACTTGCTTCACTGTACAACTCTTTCTATAGCTTTCATAACTCGTTTTTGACCAAAACTAGTCCTTCTTGTGCAACTTCAAACCCAAAAATGAAGGGCCCAACAAGCTCCGACCACAAGCCTTGACTCGCCATCAAGTCAAGTACTTGGCTCTTTCGCAGCTTCTAGGAGTGCTTGTTTCTTTCCCTTGTCCCCCTTCTCTGCTTTTCTTTCCTCTTCTGCTTGCGCTTTCTCTTTATCTGCCTCTTCAAACAAAGGGCTGAACTCTGGGACCAACTCTAAGGACTGCTTCCAAACATTCTAGAAACTCCCAAGGAGTGAGGTCTCAACTACAAAATATTGAGTCACATATATGATACATCCTTTGGGATTGGATGCGACCAGAGCATTCCATTAAGAGTCGTCTATAACATATACCTAATGTGTTTGCATATACACTGTCTGGACGACAAGTCAAAATTCATGCAGCTCCTTCTTGGTTACATATTGCGCCTCAAACAGAGCATTCAACTCATTATCCACTTACTAAATTTGGTCAAATTTCTCTTGTTTCTTGAGCGGGTCCATGGTGACCACAAATTCTTCATTCAACAACTGTATTCTTTCACACACGTCCTCTAAATTTTGGTTGTGCCTTGCGATAATTACCATCCAGTCACTAACTTCCCGAAATATCTTTGTGCACTTGGTTGTGCACTTGTGTAGTGCTTCTAAGCATTGTTTCCTTCCAACACTATTTTATCCATCTACTCCTACAACTTCTGAGGTTGTTGTTCTTATTCCTATTGGATTTTCCTAAACTGTACTTCTATATGCTCTACATGAATGGCCAATTGTGACCATGCTCCTTGGAGTAGCTCGATTTGATGCTCAGGTTCTCCTGCAGCACTAGATTCTAGAAGTTGAGGTGATACCTTCCTTATTTCCGTCCAAGATTCAACAAGCCTCTCCTGGACTCATTCTAGTTTCTTCTTCACTTGGATCTTTTCATATTGTTCCTGTGTTATATGAACTTGAGAAAGTAGTGCTTCCTCCCTTGCAAACTTTGTAGTCCTTTTGTCTTGTTGGAGCCTTTGCTCCAGTTGATCAGTTGAGGCTCTGATCATTCTGACTAACTGCATTATTGGCCACTGTACAAGGTCAATAGAAGAAGGGGTTTTATCCCTAGGTGCTCGGACCTATAGTGGAATCCCACTAGCTGTTGAATGCTCTGAGGGAATATCCACCTCCTCATCTTCTGTAGATGGTCTTGGTGCAAGCCTCAACTTAAACATTGATGGTAGGAACGTTAAAACGTCTACTCTAGATAGGAAGAGTTGCAACAACTCTACGCATTGCTGAGGGTTTTGGAGGAATAGCTCCATCTATTCCTGTAATGATGTTGTGATTTGTCCTGAGGTCATATTAGGTTCCTTCTGAACCTCAGGTACCTTTGTGTCTTTGTGGGCCTCAACTTCCAAGGTTTTTGTTCCAATAGAATCCTCAAACTTGGTCATTGAGAAAGTGCACTGAGGACTTAGGCCTTGTGGCTTAAGTCCTGCTTGCATCTTCGTTGAAGACAAAGTGTCTTGAATCAATAGAAAGGGTATGATATGTTGTTCCTGGGCTTTAGGGCTTGGTCCAGTCAGTTGCAACCTCTGTTCAGGTACTTCTGGTTTTGGACCATGGAGTTATGGTCTCTTCTCAGGTATCTTTGGGGGATCAATATGCATGGGTTCTGGATCACTGGTTTGGGATGGAATGTTGGTTTCAGGAGGTGGTAACTGGGGTTGTGATGGTGATGGAGGTTTTTCAATGATGATGGTGGTGGATGGAGTGGTTTCAAGCTTGGTTTCATCCTTGATGTCTATAATGTGGGCTTCTCAAGTCGTTGAGCGAGTGCAAGGAATGGTGGATGAAATGGGTTGGGGTTCAAAAGATTTTTCAGGGAGATCCTCATCCTAGGTTTCTTGTTCATTGGTTCTATAATGAATGTAGCACTAAGGATTTTGTTGACATCCTTACCTATCAACATAGCTTTCTCTGGCAGTTGCAAGAACATAGGTAGTATTCTCTTTTTTCACTCCAGTGGCTACATCTCTTCCTCATCACCGGAGTACATCTATACCGGGGCTTCTTTATTTTGTACCTCTAGGACTAAGCTTGGTCCTACCCCTTATTCCTGACCCCTCTTATTTAACATCTCTACAGGAAGAACATAATTCATCCCCGACTTGTGCAGGTTGCGTTTGACTCCAGGCCACGACATAACCTCCTTATCGAAGGCCTCCTCATCCAAGTAGAATGAAAGCATACACGAGTGAAATTTCTCTTTGAGAAATATCTTGGCCACACGAATGTATGGTGGTGGTTCATGTTGAATGCAATGTTCCATGTGTTGCAGTTGAGAAATTCCTATGAAATGTGCAACCTCTATGTTGCTTCAAGAAATTTGTTGTACCACTTTGAGAACGTCATGTTGTTGAAGGTGGTGTTCTCTAAGTACGACCTTGAGTGCCAAGGCTCGAACATTTTTTCCAATCTCCCTTTATCTGCTAGAGACAATGGTCTTCCTACAAGTGGCATCCACTTTATCATTGTGAATGTAAGAAACAAGTATTCATAGGTGAAAGTACCACCTTTCTCTTGTGCTTCCTCTCAGGCCACAAGGAGTTCCTCCAGTAAGTAGTTTCACCAGTTGAAGACAAGGCCATTGGCACAAAAATATACCACTTATAGAGAATATAGTGTGCATTGTCCTTTGTAGTAAGACCTCATGACCTTGCTATAAATTATATAGAAACCTCTCTTGGCCATCTCAGGTATTATGGGGTCAATATTGGCTGTGCTCCCCCCCCCCCTTTGTGTATAAAAACACTCATATACGTTGGGCTCCTGCTTCTTCTTTCCATGATTGTTGGGACCCTGGAAACCTTTGGAAACATCCTCACCTTCAATGGATAGCCCCGTAAGCTGGTGGATGTCCTCTGCGTGAATTGGATATCTCCTATCCAACCACAAGATTCTTTCATGCACCCTGCTGATCAGAAACTTGGCACACCTCACAACTTCTCCAGTGGTGCTGAAAACTGGTAAATCCATGAGTTTCATGATGGTAGAGTTGAATAGATTGATGAAATTGGGCTTTGGCACAAAATACATGCCTCCCAAATCATCTGGAGAAACACTCAAGAATGCATCAATGTTCATCTGAAGGAACAACACCTTCCCTTTAAGATCAAGGTCAAGGTCAAGGAGCTTGACTTGCTCGACCTTCCCTTTGAGATCGCCCATGATCTCGACCCAAGGATCATAGGGTTCATATGGTACTTCATCCTTTGAAACAAAACTTATGCTTCCTATATCTATCGGCATGGTTATTATGAACTATCAGCAAATTGCACAGGAGAAATAGGGATTGGGGATCACGACTAAGGGTCGAGGGATTACAGAGGCTTATTCATGCATCAAAATGCACAAATCTCTAAGTTCTTTCTGGGAAACAATGTGTCCTATGCCAAACTCACAGAACCACATACCCAGTCTTAGCTGGAAAGTTTTGTAATAACGAATATTCATCATTGAACCTATAGACACAACTTGGATCTGAGTTGTTCGACGAGACTGGTTAATGTGATAAATCTCTCAGGTGATCTCAGAATTTACTGGGCAAGTTGGTCAGGGACGTGGCCAATTTCATACCTCACTATTTAACGGTTGAGACTCGTGGTGAAAATATCGATGGCATATTTTTGTATCGTGGCTTTATGGTGTAACATGATTTCAGATGGGGTACTGTAGTGGTAATAAAGGTTGTGACTGGAGTGGGTTTGTGTGGCACATGAACTAGGATTGCATCTGGATTTGCTCTCCCTCTGACCACAAAGGGGTCCCAATCATATTTAATGATTGTCATTAATAACTTCATGGCTCTTCTGATCCTACACTGTTGAGTAAGTAGTTCTCCATCAAACAACACTTAGAAAGAAAAAAATGAACTACATGTCGCAGTAGAAAAATGCACTCTTCAAATTTATTAACTGAATTCACAGAAATTGAAAAAAAAAAAATTGACTACTATACATTATCCTTTGGAATAGAGAAACAGTCCCTTACCTCAGTTCTAATACATATAGGGTTTCACACGAGCTCCATTCACCCATCCTGGCTGGAGCATAGAATCCAGTTGTGTGAGTCTGACTGCTCCCGAAGGTCAGATCTCCACAACTATAAATGCTACCAACCAATGCATGTGAAACTTGCCTGGATATTTCTCATATCGACTTTCATAAAGTAGGACCTTGTCTCCTTGCACAAATGTTTTGGTGTTAGTGTATCTTTCATGCCAAGATTTTTTCCTTTCTTTCTCAATTGATTGATGAAAGTCTGCTAAAAAACTGGTCTCTTCAAGTTCTTGCAATTCCATGAGCCTCTATGCAATTGATTCATCCTATGACATGTGTGTAATATATGCAATGTATAAACTCAAAGTAATGAATTTTGCAGGTACCACAACCTCTTTCCCATAAAACTTTTGGGACTCTGTCATCCCAATCCTCCCTGTTTTCACAACAAACCTTCGTTAATCCTCTCTCCAAAATCCCGTTAAATGCTTCCATTGTTCCATTGGCTTGTGGATGGTAGGGGATACTCTTATGATGTTGGATCAAGAACTCTGATGTAATATTTTCTATTGTACTACTGACAAAATGACCTCCCTGATCACTGGTCAGAATCCTAGGACATCCAAACTGAGTGATAATGTTTTCAAAAATGAATTGAGCAACAGTATCAGTCGAACAATATTGGACAACTATTGCCTCAGCCCAACGTGTAAGGTAATCAGTTGTGGTAATAATATACCTAGCCTTTGAATGCTTAGTTGTGGGGTTGATCGTCCGAATGAATTCAACCACCCATTTTTCAAATTCGTGTAGATCTCGAACTGGATGAAGAGGCAATTCATCTCGTCATGATGTCTTACCCACTCTTTGACAAATATCACAAGATCTAGCATACGCCTTTGAATATTTGAAGAGCTTGGCCCACCATAGTTCATCTTGGAGGACTTTCTGCACAGTACCCTTTCTTCCAACATGACCTCCCGCAACTCCACTGTGGCACTCCCACAATATGTCTTGTCTTTCATGATCTAAGACACATCTCATGAGGATTCTATCTAGTCCCAACTTATACAATTTCCCCGCAATCAATTGATAGCCCACTGCTCTAACCACCATATGACATTTTTGAGTTACAGAGTATGTTTTTGGGCAGACCCCTGTACTTAAAAAAATTTCTATGTCTTCCAGGTATTCTGGTATAGCCTCAACCTGTAACAGGTCTGCATCTGTAAGTTGATTGTTGACTGCTCCACCACTTTCTCCTGAATCTAATATAGATAGGTTATCAGGCCCCATGTTACATCTTTCAGGCTTAATAATCACTTCAAATGAAAATTCTTGAAATAGTAACAACGACCAACAAATTCTTCCTTCTAGAACAGGTTTGTTAACTGGATATTTTAATGCAGAATGATCAGTAAAGAAATTAAAATGAGATCCTAACAGATAATGTCTAAACTTATGCAAAGAGTAAATCATAGCTAAGCCCTTTCTTTCTATGGTTGTATAGTTGCGATCAACTTGTGACAACTCCCTGCTAGCAAAGTAGATAGGATGATCCATGGCTCCATCTCCTGTTTGTGTTAAGATGGCTCCCAAGGAAATACCTAATGCATCTACGTGCACATGAAATTCATTTTCCCAGTTTGGAAATATCAAAATAGGTGTTGTGCTAAGATTTTCCTTTAGGATATCAAACGCTTTATCACACTCTAGGGTCCACTGGAACACTTCGGCCTTCTTTAGTATATTTTCCATAGGTACAGTGATGTTTTCATATCTTCTGATAAACTTGTGATAGTACCCTGTGTGCCCTAGTGTGGAGCACAACTTCTTATCACTCAAAGGTGGCGACATGTTCACAATAAAAACAACTTTGGCTGGGTCTACCAATACTCCTTCTCGGCATACTATTTGGCCTAACAAATTTCCATGTGTCACACAGAAGATACACTTTCTAAGGTTCAATGATGTCTGCAATTCTCTACATCTATCAAACATCAGACATAGTAGTGATACATGTTCCTTGAGAAGAATGTATATTGTCCAATCATCAATATAAACTTCTATAAACTTGTGGATAAACTCTCGGAAAATTTCTATTACAATTCGGGAACAAACTGCAGGGGTGTTCTTTAGGCCTAAGGGCATCACGTTATATGAAAATGACCCCCATTTTGTTATGAATAGGATCTTGTTTTTGTCTTCTTCAACAATCCTTACTTGGTGATACCCTAAAAATCCATCTGTAAATGAATAATATTCTTTCCCTGCAACCTATTCTAGAACCTCATCAGTAAAAGGTGTTGGGAAAGGGTCATGCACATAGGCATAGTTAAGGATTTTGTATTCTACGCACACCCTAATGTCATATGTGCCTTTATTGCTCTATATTACTATTGAGCTAACCCATTCTGCTTCTTCCACTGCAAAAATAAGTCCATCTTCCAACATCTTGTCTATTTCCCTCTTAACCTTCTCTTTCACTCTAGGGTTAAGGCTATATGGTCTATGCCTTACACGCTTTGATCCTAGTTTTAGTTCAATCTTTTCTCTCCCATATCTGCTTTAATCCCTTTTATCTTTGAAAATTTCTTTGGGAACAAGTCCTCATACTCTCGTAACATGCTATGTATTTAGTAGCTAGTTCACTCACCCCAATAATCTCCCACCATAGTTATCTTAGGTTGCTCTGTGGTCCCTATATTGACTTTGCACAACTTCAATGGATAATTATAAGAACCATCAGTCTGGATAGGTATGATGTTCTGGATTTCTCTTCTTCCTTCTGTTTCCTTAATGGCTAAGTTTCTCAATTCTTCTAAATCATTTGGGCTTTCCAAATCCTTTTCAATCTTATTTGTCCAAGTTTAGGTGAAGGTTAGATTGAATTTATTGATTATTCTTTACACATACCACTAGGTCTGATTTATGTTTACCAATATCTGTAAAAAGGAATTCTTTAATTCTTTGTGGCACTACTTTAAGCTCAGGGTACTTAATTGTAAACGAGAATTCCTTGCAAAATTGATGTGCCAATGTTTTCTAGTCGTTGGTTTGTCTTTTGGTTTCTTCATGCATATACCAATATTTCATAATTGCACCTATAGAATGGGGAAATACTTGAACCTAGAAACGAGATGGTATTTCCACAAGTTTCCAATGTCTCACGCATTGTTCAATATGTTCTTTAGGATCAGACTATCCATTGAACAATTGCGCAACTTGGAAATACATCTGCATATCTGATTCCAACTACTCCTTATCTTGAAATATATAATGGATAGCTTGTTTCACATATTTCATATTATCAACTAAGGCTTTGTGATTGGCCCACCATCTGGTAGGGGTGACCTAGAGGGATAAATCCAACACTGAGATTCTTTGATCCTCCACTACCTTTTCTTCCATGTTGACTAGAAAACTATCAAGTCTTGAGGTACCATCATATATTGGGTGTTCTCTGACCTTGGTTCCCACACATCTATTTTCTCTGACAGTACCTTGAATTTGTCACTTTAATTTATCATTTAAATAATATTAACCCATTTCTAGGTCACTTAACCTATTTTCCTTTTTTTTAGGGTTAACCACTTTCCATAAATATTCCTTCTTGATTTTGTCACCTTACTTTATCATTTCTTGATTTTGTCACTTCTCTTTATTATTTAAATAATCAAGAGAAGTGACAAAATCAAGAAATGATAAAGTAAGGTGACAAAATCAAGAAGGAATATTTAAATGATAAAGTATTGGAGAACTTTCTATTTATGGAAAGTGGTTAACCCTAAAATAAGGAAAATAGGTTAAGTGACCTAGAAATGGGTTAAGTGACCTAAAAATGGGTTAAGTGACCTAGAGGATTAAAGTATAAATAATATAGCAATGGTCTCTTGTAGGTCATCCTTTTTGTGGATCAATGGAGAGCTTCTTGTGAGAATATCTTTTGGAGTATTGATGGAGAGCTTCTTGTGAGAGCTTCTTGAGAATTTTTGGTGTGGAACACTTGCGCATATTGAATATATATAGGTGACTTAGGTAACCAAGCATATCTAAGCCGAAATTCTGATGAAAGTGAAGAAAAGAAGGCCGAAATGCAAGGAAGGATAAATTCTTTTGATGGTGCTTTCTAAGGTATGTTATTTACAGGTCATCTCACCATTTTCGCTATAACGTGTTTTCTATAATGATTTAGATCCTGAAATTTCTATGCAAGTGACAAAACATATCCAAGTATCTGTGATTAAAAATTAATCTTGTGGGTCGTTGTATTTTGGGAGTTACACTCCGTGTAAAACAGGGTTTGTGACAAGTCCTGAAACTAGTCAAAAACAGGTGTTTCGGGTAAAAACGTCATAACTTCTTCATAACAGATAAAAATTCAGTGAGACCAATTGTGTTGGTTATATTACATTCTTTAGTATTCTTTGGAATAGTTTCAGATTTATTCAACAAATATTCCGTGCGGGGCACACTCTACAAGGTCGCTCTCTAGAATAATCCAAAACTCAGCAAGGTATGCCATTTTTTCTATAACTCCTTTTCTGAGAGGTTACAAGTAGTGCCACCTGGAGGAATTTCATAAAACACAATGAAGAACATTGTGTATCAGTTTCATATCTTTATTCATTACAGGTACAAAGTTATGATTATTTCAAGTTAGGGTTGTTGACTAATCCAAAACTAGTCATGGTTGAGACAAGCAGTTGATGAGTTGGCACATACATGGGGTGTATAGTTGATTATGTTGGTACATATTGATGAGTCATTTTTGATGAGTAGTTGAAACATGATTGGTATATACTTGGTACATGGTTGGATGCACTTGTTTATGGTACAGGTTGATTACAGGTTGTTTGGCACAGGTTGGTGCATGGTTGATGCTCTTGTTTATGATACAAATTGATATTTGTTGAGGATTGTTTCCTCATCTCAGTTGGTGCTGAGAATGTAATCTGATTCTTGCATATAGAGTTGATTCTCTTGTAGAGTTTTTCTCTATTCAGTTGTTGCTGAAAAACCCCTGGATTGAAGTCCATAATAAAAAGAAAAATTGTACATACACCTTGTGTTCCTTGTGGAGATGATTTGTTGATGATATATTGCTGATATGTATTCACATCTAACTGATTATTAATGACAACAATGAGTAATGAGTAAATTTTGAATGCTAACTAATGAGTTTTGTGTAAGAGGTAAGTTTTGGGAAAAAGATCCCCACACTCATTCACCCCCCCCTCTAAGTGTGGTAGGTGTGTCCAACAAATACAACACTGAGATTATTTGATCCTCCACTACCTTTTCTTCCATGTTGACTAGAAAAATATCAAGTCTTGAGGTACCATCATATATTGGGTGTTCTATGACCTCGGTTCCCACCCATCTAGTTTCTCTAACAGTTGTGCATCTTCTTGAAAATATTTCATATCAACCTTGTTGCCAACTGTCAAATGCCAGTTTGGAATCTTCGTCCTTTGATTGTCTACTCCTCCAACTTACCAATCCATCGGCAATAGGATTTATGTAGTCTTCTCTCATTCCTTATGTCACAGTGTAAAACTGATCCAGGTATTCTCCCTCCATATTGTTGTTCGTTGGCTCCATGTATTGAGGGCCTACATATGGATCCAAGGGTTGAAATACTTTTATTCCATCTGCCTAAAATGTCATAGTGTCTTTATTTAGGTTAATCAACACATAGTTGTCATAATCCCAATCAATACCAGGTAGTTCAGGATAAGGGTCCTTATCCCCCATGATTTCGATCACCTCAAAATCAGCTACAATATTCACTCCCACAACATCTATTTCCACATTATCTAGTCTTCCTATTGGGAAAATACAATATTGATTGTCCATTCCTAGTTGGATTGGGGAATATGTCAACTGGGGTTTTTCTAAGGCTTCCCAAGTCTTTTTAGGCAGTATATTAACATTAGATCCTAGATCTAACATGACATCCTTAATCTTAAATTCATCTAGTTGGGATGCTAATCTAAACTCCTTTCCATTCTATACTTTCCTTCTCTGCACTCTTTGAGTATTCTTCTCAGGAAGATTAGTCCTTATTCTTGTTTTTGGAGATTATTCACTTCCTAGAACTAGGTAAAATGCATTGTGCAACTTTTCTGTCAACTGGTCATTCCCAAGAATATCAAAAAATAACTGAAACCAAAGGTAGACTACATTTTATGGCTGCTTAGGTTGTCTCAATAGGACTACAGGGTTTCTAGGTGTAGGGGGTGAAGCAGGGACTTGTGCAATCTTAGGGTAACCAATAGGCTGAAGGGGTTTCTTTTGCATCTCAGGGCCAGGGATATTTTGAAACACTTCTATGGAAGTTTTAAAGAATAGATTAAGTTTGAGAGGATTATACATGTCCTCCTTAGGTGCTTCTTTCTAGATCTGAGGTAAATTCTCATCATCTGCACCAGTCTTTTCTCCTCCTCGGGTAACGATATTAAGGTTGGGTAGTTTTACTTTAATAAATATCTTTATCTTTGAACTGATGATGTTAGTTCCTCATTGACGTACCCAATATTCCCATTTTGCAATTATTTCTGGGAAGTCTTCAGTTGCGTGCCCATTGGTTCTATAGTGAGAGCACCAAGGCTGCCTTGGATGAGGACAATCTCTAGCCATGTGGCCTTGCTCATCACAGTTGTAGAATATAGTTGGTCCTCTTCCTCTGGTTCTTCCTCCTCTGAAGTATCCTTTGACTCCACCTCCATGACCTCTTCCCAGTCCCTGAGGGGTTTCATTCACCTTGAATGATGTTTGATCTATCATGTCTACAAGTGCATCCAATGTTGTACATTGATTCATAGCATGTGTGGTAGATGCACAAAACTCACAATGCATAGTATTCAGTACTATTGAATACTTTTGAATAATGGGGCATTGTCTTGGCCCATGCCCATGGATTCATAAAATCTCGCAATACTCAGTTGATGGTGCTGCTTGATTACCTGCAAAATCATGATATGGGGTTGGGGTATGGAATGGTAAATTCACATATACCTGCACAAATCCTCTCGTGGGTCCTGGTGAGGGTCCCATCATAGTCTGAGGAGGTCCCATTCCCCTCATTCGTGGACATTTGTTCACTGTATGTCCTTATCTGTAACATCTGGTACACCATACTTGCGGTCATCCTGGTCTGGGTATAATCAATTATTGAATATTCTTTGTAAGCGTTGATATTTTCCCTTGTAGTTGTGCCAAATTTTCATCTGTTGGGGGTTTGGGAACTCTTAGGCTCCCCGGATATCATTCCATGGCTTCAGTCTTCATGGATTGTTCCAATGCATCTATGAAAGTGGCTATTCATTGTTGCGTTAACAGAATCTGTGTCAGAGGTAGAAATCCTTGGATATACCATTCTCTTTTATGTTCCTCATGAATTGGATTCACTAACCTCCCTATAGCATATTTAAACTTTTGGCTATATTCCAAAGTTGATTCACCTTCCCTTTGTTGAATTTTGTGCAACTTAGACATAGCTTATTTTTCTAACTAAGGTAGCTTAAACTTCACTATGAATTTTTTCCATACATGGTCAAGTGTGAAAGCTTGGCATTGAACTCCTAGTACTCATGGCTCAATGGCCTTCATGTACCATTTGAGATCATGACCTCTCAAGGTAGTCTGGAACTCAACCAATTTATTCACATCCAGAGTCCCTATGGACCTCTAGATTGCTTCACATAAGAACCAATGTTGCTCAACATCTTTGTCTCCCTTACCCTAGAATTCTGGGTATAGAGAAATCGAACCTCCCGCACTACCAACCATTGCTGATATTACTGCTCCTAATAAAATAAAACCTAACAGTCCTAATTGCGATCGACTAGGGGATCCCAATATCCTCCCAGTATTCGCACCTCCCAGTTGTGACTGACTAATTGACTGTAATGGAACATGAATAACATAAGAAGGTAGTATAGAATTTACCACTTGTATAGAAGACACTTTGGGTATGGGTGATTCGAGGTTGGCACCACTAGATTCGGGGCAGGTTTATTTGATCTGGGGGGTCTCGTTCTCATCCTTTGGAGCGGTCTCCTCAACCTGATTCCAAATATTTCCTAGAATTGGGGATGAATCTTCTCTTTCTTCTTCAAGATCCAGGCCAAATTACTTCTCCCTTGCTTCTAAATCTTCTCTTTTCTGTCCACCCTCCTGGGGACTTCTTTCTCTCTATGATTCTCTCTCACTTAATATTTGACTGGCCAATATTTCTTGTCTTCTCATCTTTCACATCTCTTCCATCTGTTCTTCCTCTACTTCTCCTGGTCTGACTTCTTTTCACAACTTCTCAAATTGTTTTACTACTTTCTTTATCTTACCTCATCACCACTTTTGAACTATGACAACTCTTTTCAAGGCTTTCTCATCTCTTGAGTCAATTTATTACTGCTCCCCCATTTTTCAAAGAACCCTCTCCCCTCTCTTAGGCCATCACTCCACCCCAAACTCACCCCACCCCAACTGAGGGTGTTTACACTGCCATCTTAGTCGGGGACATAGTAAACATCCCCTCTTCCATCAAGAAAACCTTAATCCACAGAGCGATTTATCTCAACAGTCTTCCCCTTGCGTATTTCTTGAAATCCACTTCTTCCCGTGAAAAATATCGGTGATTCTCAGCTGAAAATTCGATAATGTATCCTTCTAATGTTGAATTAACCCATAAATCGATCACTCGTGTTACTAGACTATCCAGTCGATGAAGTGCTACGATATTTTATGTATCACAAGCGCAGGTATTCTTGACTCGTTCTTGGAATTCTGGAGCTTCTTGGAGCCTATCTATCCAGTGGAAAAGTTCTTCCTGGAAATTAACCAAGAATATCTCATACTGGTCACTCAATTTTTTTGAGTAAAAGACTACCTCCCGTATATCTTTCACAGATTTTCCTCTCAACTCTTCTTATTTCCATATAAAGGAGTCAGAATTTCTCTCCCATAAGTTGTGAGTATCAAATATGTAAATCAGCGGAAGCATTCTCCCTATAGGTTCCCTTTTAATGCAGCTCCCAGCAACAAAACCATTTTGTTGGCACAAAATTGATTAGACAAAGGTCCTTCTCAGGTTACTAGCAAAAAGCATCGAGTAGCCTAGAGAATTTCCATTTTCATCTCCTCCGAAGAGAATAAATCTCACCCGAAGCACAACCAAGACAAAAATACAGGGAAGGGCAAGGAGAATACTTAGGTGGGTTTCTAGAACCTTCAAGATTCACCATGATCTTGCACAATATAGACTAAATTTATAATGAATCTGAACTGATACATACGAGAACTAAAGATACTCAAGTTGCGAAATAATTTGTAGATAGAGATATCACATTGATCTTATCAAGCATAAACAAGTACTTTAAAGAGACAATTTATAAGCATAAACACAAAATGACACATTATATTTCAAAATTTTGGGTCCTTCTTCATCTATTATCATCAAAGCTTATCGGATACAATATTAGAGATAGAAATTAGTACTTTGTTACAAACTTATGGCTCAACTATATACAGAATTACATTTACATAAATTACAAAATTACTTTGTTACTCCTTTTTCCAAAAACTATATACAAATTACATTTACATAACCTTTCCTCAACTACAACCCAACTAACAACTAATCAACAACAACCCTTTTTCAATAATATTCATCTCATATATAGGTCGAGTGGGATATGCTGATTAAGGTTGGTTGTCATTGATGTCAACCCTTGAAGAAAGACCCATAACACAAAGGTTTGGGTAATGGACCCAATAATGTTTGATGTAAATATGACTCATTATTGTTTTTTCATGGTTGATAAGAAGTAAATATGGATGAACTCCAAAGTGGTCCCGTTATGGTGAAAGCCCTCACGGGAAGACGCTTTGTGCAGTAAGAGAACCCATGCTGAATTGTGGAATAATGAGATGAAAGAAAGTGAATTTGTCAGGGAAAATATCCTATATGGATAGTGCTTGTCATGTCATTTCCGGTGGTATGTGGAACGCCACATAATTCCTCACGGTTAGAGAGTTATGGCCATGAGAAGTTGGAGACCCCAGGTTTGGGTAATGGACCCAAGTTTGTTTGATG
>ML777286.1:954709-966975 GCA_009831015.1 Picea engelmannii | reverse complement strand
AGAGAGAGAGAGAGAGAGAGAGAGAGAGAGAGAGAGAGAGAGAGATTGTTTGAACATTTTTTTATACACACTAATTTTGCATGATTATTTGTAATTATAAAGCTAGAGTTGCCCCCTAACTTTCTGTAGAATATTGCACCAAGTAGTATTAGAAATGATGTTGTACAAGTTGAGGAAAATGATCAAGCAAATGAGGATCTCATGGAAGAAGATGATGGGACAAATCAAATGATCCAAAATTGGTTTGCTCAGTCAGATGAGGATGGGAAAATTGATGGTATTTATGATAAACCTCTATTAGAAAAGGAAAATAAATGACTTTATGAAGGCTCAAGAGAAAATCTTCTCTTCGCTACATTGTTTCTAATGAACTTAAAGGTTATGAATAATTTTTCGAACACTTGTATGACACTGATCCTAAGGTATGTAATATGTTTCATATCATATACATAAATGTTGATTTATTTATTTATTTTTATAGTTTTAATTAATGTGTAAAATAAGAATGCAATTCTTACGATTAATATTCTTTACATTAACTAGTTATTTGTTATGTTGTAGATTCTTAGGTGAATTGTTTTTACCATCGTCAAATATTTTACCTTGCACATATCGATATTTGCATGCCATTGTAAACTACATTGGAATGGATTATCAAACTATAGATGCATGTCCTAATGGTCATACTATATATTATGGACAACATGCTTCGAAAACAGAATACCCTCAATGTCTTATTAGTAGATATCGAACCTATCAAGTAACAAAAAGGGTGCCTTGAAAGGTTCTTCGTCATATTCCCATAATTCCACGTTTGCAACAAATTTTTAGGTGTGAAACGATAGCACAATTTATGGATTACCATGCATGTAACATAAGTGGATATGGTTTTCTTCAAATGACCGTCGATGGTTATGCATTTAGGGAAATTGAGGAAAAATGGGCATATTTCAAGGATGAACCTCGTAATGTTAGGATTTCATTGGCAACTAACAATGTTAATCCATTCAAAGAGCTTAGGTCTATTTACTCAATGTGGACTATTTTTGTTATCAACAATAACATTCCTCCTTGGATGTCAATAAAGAGGGAGCACATAACATTGACAATGATTGTTCCAGGTATTTGTTTACATTAATTTTTTGAATATAACATTTTCATTTTTTTTGTTTTTTGCATAATATCTTTTGTTTATTTATTTACTTATATATACATATCATGGTAGTAATTATGTATAATTTCAAACAATTAGGCAAGTACCAATTTAAATATATGAATGTATATATTGATCCTCTTATCGACGAGCTACTAAAGTTATGGGATGACATCACTATGTATGACATATGTAAACCAATCGGAGAGAAGAAATTTAAATTCTGTGGAATAATTTTATGGACAATTCATGATGCCCCATGACTAAAACATTTTTGTGGTATGTAGCATTCTATTGTTGTTTAATACTATACAATTTTTTAAATATTCATGAATGTTTAATTTTTAAATAATCTCATCGTATAATTGACATTAATCTATCTGTTCCAGGTATTCAAACAAAGGGTAAATTTTATGTCTAGTTTGTGGTCCTAGGATGAAGTATCGTAGTTCAATTTTTTTAGGAAAGGTGGTGTTTTATGAGTATAGGCACCTCCTACCTAAGAACCATAGGTATTGTACTACTCAAAAACATTTGTTCAATGGGAAAGAAGAGACTGGTTTAAAGCCACGAAGAATGACACCTCACCTATGGAGGTTGGAATATAATAGAAATCGTCAAGATACAGAATTTCTTTATGTGTCGTATATGTAATTTTCTGAATTTTTATTTTAATCATTGAATTTATTTTACTGTATTTGATAATTATTGTTGTGATTTATTTTATGATTCCTGAAGGCCACCATCATGAAGGTATTAATATTGGGCTTCCAAAAGGAAAGAAATGTTATCCCACTCAATTCACAAGGTTTCCCTACTATGAGGATCTATAAATAGCTCATTTATTTGATACAATCCATATCGGTAATAACGTGACAAAAATGTTATGGCGAATCATTGATGGTATGAGGGATAAAGAAAAAAAATGTCAAAATTTGTACTGAAATTCAGGAAGTCAATCATGCAATGTGAAGTGTGATCCAATAAAATAGCGATGGAGACTGAAATAACCTTCCATGGTTATTAACAGAGCAACAAAGCAATGCTGTAAAAGTGGTCATTCAAAGAATTAAATTTCCCACAGGTTTTTCTTCAAACATAAATAATGTCTTAACGAATAAAGGTGAATTTTGTGGAGTAAAAACACATGATTGGAATACCTTCATTAGGGTAATAATTTTGGTATACATATTTATATATTGGCCTTATACATATTTTAAGTTATTTATTTATTTTTTTCTACTTCGGTCGAAACAAATAACAATTCATTTTTTTTGTTACAGTATGTTCTACCCCCATCTCTCCCAAACAACTTTGACAACAACATCAAACAGGTTATATATGATCTTGGAAAATACATGAGGTAAGTATTTGGGATTTATATAAAAAATGTTATTTCAATTTGTTGTTGTACTTAATGACATGTGTTTTACTTGTAATGTAATATATATTATGTGATCATTGAAACATGTTATTTTCTTGTGTCATGATCTGTTCTCCCTTGGTTATGGAAGAAAGGCAAAGTACACGATGTGCAGATGACAC
Organism: Picea engelmannii; assembly: GCA_009831015.1. Lineage (NCBI taxonomy): Eukaryota > Viridiplantae > Streptophyta > Pinopsida > Pinales > Pinaceae > Picea > Picea engelmannii. The sequence goes on along the minus strand of ML777286.1, from coordinate 964,277 downwards.
ATAAACTAAGGAAGGGTCGAAGTGGGAAAAGAAGGAGAAAAGAAAGGAAAATATAGCCGTTGGAAAAGAAGATCAAGGAAGACAAAGTATCGAAGAAGAGCGATCATGGACAAATCAATAAGCGGAAAAATACATCAATGAGTGCTTTGGAGCACCTCGCAGAAAAGAAGGAAAGACAGGATGGTGAATCCCTTAAAGCATGGGTCAAGTGGACCTAGGGTTTTGACACCTAGACTTTTCCATGTAATGTATAAATAAAGGTCTAGAAGACCTGGGAGGGTTCGTTCTAAATTGGTTCATCGATACTATGGTTTTTGTTTTTCATTATTGATTATTGTTGTTGAGAACAGTATTGAGACTGTATTGTAAGATATTCAGCTGGGTGCAAAGATCAACCTTGCAGTTGGGTGCACAGGGGGGGAAGAGAGAGAGAGAGATATGCAATCTAAGTGCGCAGATAGAACTGTATGTTTTCATCTAATATACCAAGAAACATAGTTTTGTGGACATATCCCTAGAGAGAGGGAAAACCACGTATATCTTGTTGTTATTTGTGGTTGATGTTGTGTTATTTGTTATATTTTATCCTATTATTGCATTGTTGTGTTAGATATAAGATATAACTGGTGAAGTAAGCTAAGAGTGGTAAATAATATCTAGATTGTTCTGTGTTGTTTCCCTGGATCCACTTTGCATTTCCTTTCATTATAGACACTTGTGTCCTGCAACCCCTTATTTCTACATCGAGTGAGACTGCATCTACTTCGTAGGTGTTTCCTAAAGGGCCAGTAGTTAGGGCTTGTTGGTGTGGCGATAGAGATAAACCCTGGGTCTTCCCTGTTGAAATTACTAAGGAAACTGAGGGGGGGGGGGGGTGAATCAGTTATTACTGTGCTTAAACAATATTAAGTCTATTAAACGATTTTTAATATTTCATTAAGTGACCATCAATATTATACATAAGATGAACAACATAAATAATGAGAATCAATCACTCATAAGATATACACAGAGACATATTTTCAAGAGGAAACCCATAAAGGGAGAAAACCTCTTCTTCTTCGAAATGATAAGCATTATTTTAAGTTCTGTACATCATCTATGTTTGAGCACCAAATCAAAGTGAGGCTACTACCTTTGTTTTACAAGCTCCAACTTGTTGAGAGCACCAAATCTTTGGTTTCTCTAGCATCGACTAGAAGGAATCACCAACTCCCTAAGTGTTCCAGCACCGATTGGATGGAAGCACCTACTTCCACTTATAAAAGCACCAACTTGCATATAGAAAGCTCTGTTTTTTCCCAAGCATCACCCTGCCACCCTATTTTCTAGCCACAACTAGATGGAAGCTACAACTCCCAATATTCAAGCACCAACTTGAATATCAGAGGACCACAGTCCTCCCTAGCACCACATGTTGGTGCAATTATATGCATAATATATTACCAAACATAAATTATCAATCGTGATTCATAATTAGTAGAGTTGATGCACTATATGTGCCAATAACAGATAGGTTCCTATGTCTGTTTAGTATAGATTAGATAAGAAAACCATTTAGAAACCAACACACTTTTAAAAATGACAATCTTCACACAATTCGAAAGCTAGAAAACAAAACTCATAAACAAGCAAAAGCTCTTTCTCAGGTGATGGAAATGTTCATTGATGGCTCATGAAAAGAAAAGATGAACTTTGATTCTATCTCCTGGAGAATCTAAACAAACAAGTAGGATGATCCATTAAATATAATGTATGGTGAAATATGGAGAACCAACCATTCCTGCATTACCACACTTTGAAACACATTCGAATAGTGAAATCAAACAAAATAACATGAAATCAAAATAACAGGTACATGAAATGAAAATCTACACTAACAATTTACAATAAGCTTACCAAGTTGGATCGGTGGCCCTTACCGATGCCAACATGGAAGCTTTAGATCAATAGATGATAACTTCGAAGAGAGACAAAATCATTGAATCCAAACTTGCATTAATCTTCAACAGGTAGGTTTACAAAAGGAGTCTCTTCTTGAATCCAATCTACATCATAACAATTCTCCTCAAGAACCTATCTCATAAAAATTCCCTTAATCTACATAATAATGAATCCTCATTTCAATCTACATAATAATGATTCTCTTCCTCTATATCATAATGATTATCCTCCCTCTCTCATGAAGAGAAGGCACTCTCTTTTATACATGAGAGCTTTGAAAATAAGATAAACATCTCATAATTACAGATCCACTTTTCTCTCAACCCATTTCCCTTTATTACAAAATATAATCCCTTCAAATCCTCACACATATCTCTCATATATCTTGGATAAGATATGACAACTAAATCTTCATGATCTTCTCCTTGGATTAGTATTGAATTATCTCCTCAAATCTTGAAATGGTGGAGGAAGTATTCGAGAAGTCTTTTGAATTAATCCTTCACATATTCCTACACATGATAAAGCTCACACATTTTTGAGATATATNTGAAAACATGTCAATTTTCTAATATTTAATCACAAATTCCCTTTTAATACTAAAATAAATGATTTGGAAAATAATAAGGTTTAACCCATATTTAATTATGAAAATGGTATCATGAAAGGTTAATGGGGCAATGAAATGTGAAGATTGATGAAGGGAAAGGTGGATAGAAAGACGACATTTCTGAGTCCCAACATACCCCCCAACTGAACTTGTTGCATGTCCTCATGCAACCATGCATGGGTCTTCTCAAGAAATTTTGGCATCTAAACTTTGGCTTTGAGTTTTTTGGCATCTGAACTTTGGCTTTGAGTGATGATAATGAATATTTCCAGGATGGGATTTATATGAGTAACAACTGACATTTTCGTATGGTTGGTTCTTGTGTGACAACCATGAAGATAGAGAATGTTGGTTCGTGTGTAAACAACTTCATTTAGTTATTTGTTCTCTTATTGTTATGATAATAAAATGTTGGTTCTTGTGTAAACAACATTCATTTCGTTATATGTTATGTTGCTATTATGATAATAATTTACCCATTTTCTTGTTGGAATAAGAATACATCACTGAGTATAATAAATCCCTTTTACATATTTGTGAATCATGCCAATATGTATATCAATGATTATGAAGCAAAGTGCAACAGACTATCATTGGAAGAAAAAAAATGTTGGTAAATTGTAAATGAGACAAAAAAATGGAATAATGGTAGTGGAAAAATGGAGTGATGATAGCGAATATAGTGCCCCCCCGCCCGCCCCCCCCCAACTGAATTGGTTGCATGTCCTCATGCAACGTGGAATGAGTCATAGAAGGGAAAAGGAAATGGAGCATGGTGAGGGAGTTTTCCAAATTCATTCACTCTAGCATGTAAGGAATTGCGTGATTAAATAGTAGAAAACAACATACCTCCACTTACCCAAAATGTTGATAAACTATGCAATAGGAATATGGCTGATGTGACTGCTAGAGCATGGAAGATGTCACTATTGCATGAGCATGTGAAAGGTGAATGCTATTGTAGATGCGACTACTATAACTGTTGGATCAGAGAATGTGAAGTGGAGGAATCTGAACTGCTACTGATGAATCATGGAAAAGAGGAAGTATGAAAGTGGAACTGTGGTACTCTCATATGGATGGAAAAAAACTGCTGCAACTGTTGGAGTCATGGAAAAGTGTATAGTCGTCACCCTCTGCTAAACCCGATGGTACAATTCTAGTCATGCAAATGAATGTGTCGATGTCGAGCATGAAGAGAAGTCATTGGATTACCGACCATTGATGAATGTTGTTAACCAATGCAAGGCAACCCATCATTGATATCAATGAGTGCCAAGGTACCCGAGTACATCTTGCGAAGTGGGAATGAATGAGTTGATGTCGAGCCACTTGCAAGATCAGACGATCAAGGTACATTGATGTATTCCCATGATTGTCAGCGAGAGAACTTGCCATTAAGGCATGCAAGCCTCTAGGTGCTCAAATGGACTCTAGTCTATATCCCAGATAAGGTGCTGAGGTTGATGGGGCAAGACTTGTTGAAAGGTGGGCTTTAAGGAATCCCACATCAGTCAACGTGATTTTGTATGAAAATGATTGGTAGGACTATAGGAAAGATCTCAGTAGCAATAGTTTTTATGGTAAGGCAATGTAGTCATGGAAAGGGACTGAATGGTTTTATTCATATGACAAAATTAATGGAAAAAGATAAGGGGATGTATGTGACTCGTAAAGATAGGCATGTGAGAAGTCATGAAGGATAAGGAGATGGAAAGTGGACTTCAAGACATGGATGATGAATAAGCTTGGAAGGAGGAAGGTAAATGATCATGTCATGGTATAATTGGTTTTATGAAAGACGGCGGTGTAGCAGCCAATGTCATGACATGTGCGATGAAAAATTTATCTCCTTCAAGCTTTTAATAAAGCATGTTTTTCTGAAGAGTTTTGTGATTCTTGAGAATCACTGTGGCATGGAATGTGAGCATCTTCATTCCTGCAATCAAACTTAGTACTAACCCTGCAATACAATTTGTGAGATCATCGTCAAACAAAAAATGCGAGATTAAGTACGAATGCAAACAAATTCAAAATAGAAAATAAATGCAGTTATACCTGTGGTCCGCACTTGTTAGTTTCGTCATTGATTGTTGTCAAAGTTACTTCAAAAAAACAAATTAGCATTTTAAGCGTAAAACCAGGCGTTCATAATGTTTTCAGGAATATCCATTTGCAATTTTAAAATTTCTAAGAGTTTTATTGTTTTATAATTTTTATGGCTTCAATGTTATTATAATGCACACCAAAAAGAAAATGCAAAAAGAAAACAAAACACTCAAAATCAAGTGGGAACCGTATGTATTGATAGTCTTTGCAAAGCAGTACTTGTTGCGGTAGTATCAAATCTTCAGTTACTTGCTGATCCATGTCACTAAAGTCCTGAAAGTTTAAATATGTTTCTTAGATCCACTGTCAAATTTATTCAAGCAATTTTGGGTCAAAGTATGATTGATTTGCTGCATTAATCTCAATTGCTTTGCTACAGGATAGGACCTGAACATCGTCAGATATAAGTGGATATTCAGAGTATTCAATTCTAATGTTCCTAAGCATCAAGTAATGATCATCAAGCAAACAATCCTGTCATTAGAAACATAAAGATATTCAGTGAGTATGAGAAAATAATCAACTTTCTGTATAAAATCCAGCATAGGCACAAGAATTGACATAAAGCTTGTGGGCCAAAAATCCTTTGCAAGCTAAACTATCTCCTTCTATGACAAATGCAACACCCCGTCAAACAATCAATCAATCAACCTATAAATAAAAGAATACAGGATCAACAACCACGACAATTATGCATGATATAACAAAACTTTCAATACACGTGGGCTGGAAAATGTAGTCATAGCAAAGCCTGGTGGTTTGGCTAGGAGCAGCCACACCTCATTCATCAAAGCATCCCAGTCAGTGTCTCCTTCATACGCCATTTCACCAAGTCTTTGTTTCTTGACATGCCTTACAGTTCGCTGTGAATCGGATTTGTTTTTTACCTTTTTTATATTTGATTCTTTAACTGCATAACCTTTCTCTGCTCCATCGGGATTGGACTCCAGTGATCCTTTTCCTGACTTTGCACCCTTTCTAGCACGAGTTTTCTCAGTCAGAGAAGAAAGTGAGCCTTGTGAGGAACCATCAGTTTTCTGCAACTAAGGGGAATTTTTCGTTGGGCAGCTGGGAGAGGATAATAGGTTGAGTGTTTCGTAGTAGGTCTTTATCTACTCAAATCGATTTGTTTATGATACCCAGTCCCCCATTTATTCCTTGGAGATCCGCGTATGTTAGATTGGTGGCAGATAATCATCTTTCAGGTAGAAGTGATGTTGAAATGAGTAGACTTTCGTCCGATCGAAGCAGTGACTCTGGAAATTGTGAAACCAATGAAAGGCCTCATATCTTCCAACGTAGAGTTACAACCTTACCAAGTTGTGTTTCTATTGAACCAATTTATCCTCAGTGATTCCAAATCAGAACTTAACCACGCCTTGGTCACGTTTTTGGGTCTTGCCAATGCTTGACCAAGAGCTCCTGTTTAAGGTATGATCGTTGTTGCTTGGCTAAGAACTCAAATTCCCATAGGACAATTTGAATGACGTCGTTGAGCACAGATATGAATCATTCTCCCCATAAATATGGCCAATTTGTCTCTCACTTGCCCAAGTTTTGGGCAATTAGCCTATCGACATTTTAAAATCGAAGACTTTTCGAACTCATGCACCAGAATTCGACGTTGGAAGTAAATTCATATATGGATATTTGAATGAATATACAAATTTCTCTAATCAGATAACTCAATTGACTTTTTTGTAAGTACAGGGACACTACAATGACTCTAAGGAAAGACAAAAGGAATGAGAAGCTCCTCAAGTGCCCAATATTTACATGACTTTCAATGACACTAAAGCCAGCATTGGTGCGCCATAAAAAAGGACCAACCAGAACATGTTTGATAAATGTATTGGGTCACCCAATATCCTTCAATATTGCTCAGGGATGCTAACCACGAGTCAAATTACAACAATGAATTTGCTCAATGCAGGGTTCCAACATGATTTCAACACAAAACAATTCCTTGCTTTCAACGGAGACTACCATTCCAGGATTCAAGCTAACGTTATTACAATACAAAGGACTCGATTTACCATATCAAATCCAATCTCCAAACCTTTTTTTTTTTAAACAACACAACGCAAAAAAACTCGATCTCTGGTTACCCAGGTCTTTAGATCTCTTTACGATTTATGATTGAACTCGTCTTCATCCTCAATATTTGTCCAACTTTTCTTCATTCCTACAAACATACAGGAATTCTGCACAAATGGTCTAATCTCGATTCTCAATAAGCTGGTTAACTCACACACAAAGTTCTCACACCCACAGTACACAATCCATCCTTTACTATTCATAGGTGATTTGTACAAGATTCAGATTCACACACATAATTACATAAGGATCTCAGCCTTCAGGTATGATTTACAATTAGATGTCGTTGGTTGGCCATCATCCATGATTGGCCAAAACCACACACTCCACTCTCTAATCCTACTCACACCTCACTCATAGCAAGTATAGTCATACGATCTGTTCGGAAATTAGTGATCACCGCTGTATCTCCATCAAGAATAGGTCCAACTGCCTCCTCATTTTCATCGACAGGAGTTGAAATAGGAGTGCGTTGGATAAAAACAAGAGCAGACGAGATATGGTCTCGTAACTTCTTGCAAAAATTGACTTAACAGATCTCGAGATAAGCCGTCAAATTCAACGAATCTCACTCTAAAGATTTCCTAAGATAGTATCACATTTGATCTCTTATTCATCTGGAGGTAGGTGGCACTAGATTGTAATACTAAACTAGGCCAATTCTCTCAAGGAAATGAACGAAATATATGGAGAAGATAGAGGGCCACTTACGGGATTTTGGCCGATACCTGGGCGATAATATCACTTGATCATGATTTTAACATAAAGGTGGCTAAGTTTAGTGGGATTTAGAAGGAAAATCTCATGCATTCACTCTATTCTTTCGAAACAACCCATGCCTAATTTTTTTTAATTCCTACGCTTGTTGTTCGTGGTAGAGATCTTGCTTTAGAGTCAAATTATGATGTTCAGGATTGAGATCCGTAAGAAAATCAGAGAGTTAAATGACAGTCTGCATATATTTTCCAAGCAATTTGGATTGATTGGTTTTCCAGGTTCAATTTGTAGGGTTCAAAAGGTAAAGGCTAGATATGGCATCGTTGTAGGTTTAAGCGTGGCCAAAATTCAGTCAATTCCATTCACATTTGAACTTAATTACTATTTACTTCTCCTTTTGGTCTGAGCACAATGCACTTTAAATGCGTAGATCTAGACGATGTGAAGACATCAATTATCATGATCATGTTGTTGTATTGTTGCTGATTTTATTCCAGATCAAGGTGAAAGGATGGTGGCTCAAACTAGAAATAAACTAGACTGAGAAGACATGGTTCAATTGATTGCAAAACGACACACAAAAGTTCGGCCAAAGTTTCTGTATGGAGCAATACTCATAGAGGTCACTGTCTCAGCTTAAAAGTCATCGTTTCAGCATGTAGTTTTAGAGGTTGTTTCAGCATGTAACAATTGTTTTAGCATGAAGAATGCAACTTGATTTTATTCACCTAATGTGTACTGTTTTTATTTTGCAGGTTGAGGATGGATGCGTATCAAAGATTTTTATTTTTATTTTTTATTTATTTTTAAATCAAAACAAGAAATTTTAAGAAGAATCTAAATGAAAATTTTGAGCAAATGGAGACAAGTTTATTGAAATTTGTAGACGAAAAATGGATTAAGCAATTTTTTTGTTGTCCACAATTAAAATTGTTCTTGAAAATTGTTAGAGGCACCCTATTTTCTGATCCTCACGATTGCTGGAAGCGTGGAGGAGAGCATACTTATTCTATACTAAAAAAAAATGAAAAATCTACCTACTCTATAATAATTAGAAAAAAATTGGTTATGTGTAGGCAAATTTCCAATGGAGCCATTCACGTAACAGTAATAAAAATATATGCATGTGCAATTTTTCAAATGAAAGATGGAAATTGTAACACCCATCCAGGATGTTTAAACAATTAATCCTTCATTTTATACATACACAATAACAACCTTGCTTTAACATAATTTCATTTCATTTACACAGTTCTTCTACATTTGCTCAAAGATAAATCTAAATAGCATGATGAAATAAGTAATAGGTTAACTCTAAGAGTTTTGCAACTTAAAAAAAAAGGATACACAAAATATCAACAACAAATACCACTGAAAAATACCTCTCCCTTAGTTTGTCGAAGCTCATCAATTGCAATGTAGTCCTAGGCACTTCCAAGCATTTTTTTCCCGCTTTCCCAGAGTGAAACAACGGAATCCTCCCTGCCAACTAGGAGCCTAGCCGGCTTCCTAGCTCCAAGAAACCTTTCAGTTTCTTGGCCCTCCGTGCCCGTGACTCCAAGAACAGCAAAGCACAAATGCTCAAAGAAAACTATCACAAGAATTATACCTTCCAATAATTTCACAACCTCTCATCATGCTCAAATCTCTCCATCCTCCCCCTCCTCTCTACTTCTTCTCCCTATTTATCAAGTTTCCATACACACTTCCCCAAGTCTCCTCAACCACCCTCATTATTATCCATCAACCTCCCTTATCTAGATATTTTGGGAAAATATTAAAATAAAACGAAATATAAATGACTTGCATTAAACAATAATAAAATAAAATGAAAGGTCTTTATTCTCATGGTAGATAATAAATGTTATTTGATAATTTTCCCCAAAATGTACATAACACTCCACCATGCTCATTTAATTCATCACACCCACCATCTATCAAAGTTAATAAAGTATTTAATGCTTCTAGATATTTGTATGCAATATAATTTACATATTCAATAAACATTCAATTAAATAGTTAATAACTCACTTTAATAATTAATACATTAATTACTTATACTAGTGTACATGGGTAGGGTATGTGTGCGTA
>ML777286.1:901886-954340 GCA_009831015.1 Picea engelmannii | reverse complement strand
TTTTGGATGTCTACGACATCCAAATTACGTCAAAACTATAGTCATTTGGTCATTACATAACTTGTCAATCTGCAACTTAGTTCACCAATACTCATATCCATGTATATACGTCATAATTTCATATAAGAATCCATATTTGTATTAACACTCAATTAAGAAATGTATTCCTATTTACATAATGCATTGCATCTACTATACATTCACAAGTTCATAACTTGAATTGGTATACATGTACCGAACTTACCCATTTTAATTTTCATGTTTAAATAATCAAATAACTATCTTGTCATGAGCATATATCATGTAACATACAAATAGGTCTATAGGTACACATCTCAATGTCTAACAAAGTCTAACTGACTCCAAACAAATGATAAACTTTGAATTATTAAGATTAGTAAACAACAATGTTCTAACTACCTAAGTTCAAAATATGGGGCGTTACATACACCCACCCTTCAAGAAACTTCGTCCCGAAGTTATGATCATTCACAATATGAGGAGAATTTATGACACAACTTCTATTGATCTTTTGTGATAACAAACCTTGAGTTATATTGGTCTCATTGGACAATGATTTCATTAAAACATGTCGAGGCTATTAATATATTGATTGCAACTACGCATATTTAGTAGGCACCTTTCTATGTCTTGACTCTATTTGATTACCATTGGTAATTAAATGAAAGGACATGCTTCTCTTATAGATTTATTCTTCCTAAGTTGTATATTAAAGTATAGTCTACTAGGTTGATAGTCAATTAGAATCTTATCTTATTATCGATTCTTTAGTTAAGTGAATCTTACATTGAGTTCAATTATAAATTCCATTAATCCCATCATGTAATTCCACCTAGAATATATCTTAGTAATTATAATCAAGTATCACTAACTTGACTATCACCTGAACTCAAGTGATACAATACATACATCATCACAAAAGTTTCTCATGCTTATTAACATTGATTAAGATACTACTAAATTATTGTCACGTGATGTCCTCACTTCATAGTTTGGTCATTGTCCTCAATTGCACTTCCTCTTAATTCATATAAATTAGATCTTTGACCAATGTAAATGTTTAGTATAGGATTATTTTCATCATAGTCAAAGAAAATTATGCTTTCTACCAACAATTCACTATTACTAATGTGCCTAAATGAAAAGAGCACCATGTTGACACGTGAGTTTGTGAACATTTCAATATCAAGAATAAGAATAAATTTAGTAAGGGTTCATACCAAAATATTTAATCACTTGTCCTTATGGTCTTCTCTTTATACAATTATACTTTGTGTTTCTCAAATTTATATTCTCTATAATTACCTAATACTTATTAACTCTGGCCTCTTGCTCCATTCTTCTCCCTTTCTAGAACTTTCAAGTTCTATCCTCCTATTATGAGATAATTTTAACAATGGGAAGCACATTTCTAGCATTCATTTTCTAAACAAACTTTATTCACAAGAAAGAAAATAAAATAAATCCCTCTTAGTGGGAAAGTAGTTGTTATATTTATTAATGCATTTCAAGATGTGAGATCGCACTTAGATAGATATCCCCTCTTATAAGGGACTTGTGCATAATAATCTATCACAATCCATTGTAATTGCTACTACCAAATATATTTATGGGAAAATGTATTTCTTGTTCCCCAAGGGATGCCCCCTTGTCACCAAGCGATCTCTCTAAATCACATCAACTCCTCCCATGGAAACTCTCTTCATTCCTTGTTTTTAACCAACTAGAATAAGTTAGGATACTTATCACTCATTTTACTAATGTTATAGATCCTTCACCAAACATACATGAACTCCACTTCGCTAGTATGATCAAGTCAACTCGTCAATCAAACATGAGTTGGCTTAACATCATAATGGCTAATATAAACCAATCGATATACCTCGTCACACATTATGGCATAATAAAACATATTTTCATGATATTTCACTTATCACTCTAACCCCAAGTTTTAGGTTAACAACTTAAGCCCACTTACGATATCCATTTAGATATAACACCCCCTCTATTCTAGATACAACACCCATTTATTCTATTGTCATTTAAGTAACTTCATTGCCCTTTTTTTTTAGAGGAAATCTCTATCGTATAGTGGTTCAGTGAAAATTTTAAATATGTCTTCAAGTTTCCATCTTGGGTAATTTAGTGGAGGCGGTAAGTTGATTTATAAGTTGATTCATGAATTAAGGTGCAAAATCATATAAGTAGAAGGAATATATATATATATATAATAATAATAATAATAAATTGAATGACACAAATGGTGCTCCATACATAGGTATAATCATGACATGGTCTTTATTGTGAAGTCTTGACCCATAGATCATGCTCTATCATTGTAATATACATTTAGTTTATTTTTATTTTTATTTTATTTTATAATATAATTAGTTATTCCAACATATGATGGTACATATCATATTCCATTTCCTAATTAATGCTATAATATTGATGTTTCCCTTTCCACCTTCCTATCGTATATAGGATTCAATTTTATCTAAGTGTGATACAAACCATGCCACAACATGTACAAATGGTATAATGCTCTCCAATGTATTTTAAGATTAAGTCCATCATAATACTAACCTCATAATTTTAGTTCCATTTACTTATGGATAAAACATAATATCACACACCAATACAAATATCACATAAATGATAACCTTGGTGTAAAATAAAATTTGGTTGTGGTTGCATAACCTAAAATCATTGACATTGTTTTTTAATAGAATCCTTTAGAACTTGATTAGTTGTTTCTTTTTAGATAAATACATAAAGTCTCTTTAATAATATAAATGCCCAATATAAATTCATTTTTAACCTATATGGATTGTTAAAGAATAATTTATTATCATTTCACAACTTGTACTTCAAAAACTATAATTTTATAAAATGTGATATGGTTTGAAGAATTGTTTTCATATCAAGACACTAAATATTACTAGGTGGAGTATGTGGAGTTTTTATTTATTTATTATTTTATATATATTAAAATTTGTTAATTTAAAGACCCTCTCACTCTCTACGGTGTATAAAGTCCCTCGGTACTTAGGTTTTGTAGGGTTTGGGGCTTAAATATTTTAAAGTCGTGCCACTAATGGACTTGGACTTTGATTTCTTTAAAGTCATGTACACAGTTAGTATAAGTCATTTCAACAGTGAGTATGTTGTCAGTTATCATTGCACGAAGTTCATGTAATAAATTCCGCATTAATAAATCCATCTAACCGATATGATATATATATGTACATTTTTAATTATTATTATTATTGAATTAACTATTTTAACATGAAGAGATCCAGACATCTTGTATTGCGTGTAGTTTGATTGGTATTTGTTTGAGTGGATTCATGCTAGAGCACATGAATCCAATCAATAGGTGGAATAAAGTCCTTCTTGACCTGACATGTTCAATCGAGCACTAGACCTTCGCATTCTTGCTCATCTGAGCTACTGCTCGAGTCTACATGAACTAGATCCCTCTTGAACCAATCTTGAAGTGGGATCTACCAACTAAATCCTGAAGTGGGGTGGGCTCTTAGCAACTGAAGAGAGCATCACTCGCATTGAGATACATCAAAACCGAGTGGGTAGGCTCGACCTAGAGCCCCTGCATGATGGGCTCTAAAATAAAGGTGAGCAATTAATGAGTGCCCTTCCAAGAGTGAAAGACGTTACCTATAGAGACCAAACCAAAGTCGAGTGGACTGGACTGTAAGAAGGTTCCTTTCGGTACCCTTACAAGTGAGGGGCGATACCTGACTCTAATTTTGGGGGGAACGAGCCACTGGGGTAGCGAGAAACTTTAATCCTAAGAATCTGATTCCTTTTAGGACTTAATGTGATATCACTACTCCTCTTGCCTGGTCTTGAGTCAGGCAGTATGCATTAGCTATATGGTAGAGTCTGGGGTATAGGGAAACGAGCGCTCCACTTCTGTTGCATCAATGACACTCTGGTCAAGGGAATAAGGCCTTGAATAACCCACTCCTTGTGCTAGGTTTCATGGATAGGGTATGCCAATCTACTGATCAGGTCACAGAACCTCTGATCATATTCCCAAGAAATTTCTCCAATCAATCGTTCGTTTTATCTCCTTTAGCTTCGGGTAGCTCTGTTGTTCTGAGTTCAGCATCTGGAATTTCTCTATGAAGTCAGTCTTCACTTTATCCAGCAGGGTCTTGGAAGCACCCTGGGGATCAGTCCACATAAATGTCATATACACGAGCCCTCACATAAAATAACAAGTCACGTCATGGTCTTTAAGATGTTAGACTTCTTTAAATTGTGAGTGGATTTTGGTTTTATTGAGTTTGTATTCTTGGGAACTGGAACACTTTTGTCAATGTTTTATCTTTGGCAGTTTAATAAATTTAGTAAGGATGAAATTGAGAGAGTCGTGGAGTGCAAGTATGTTCAGAAAAAAAAACAATGAATATTATTAAAGTAACGAGAAGAAAATGCAGAGATGTTATACAGTACACAAGCATACAACAGAGTGACGAATACAAGTGAGTGAAATCCACCTTTTCCATGTCTATCGACACACTGCTTCCCTCACAAATATAATTGTCTTGAGTTTACTTCAGCTAGGTGGCAGTGTTTTGGCAGTGCTCATTGCAGCAGGAGGACACCGAAATAGTCCAAATATTTGCGTTATATTGGAGTGGGGTTTATCTCAGCAAGGTGGCAGTGCTCAGTGCAGCAGGAGGACATCGAAATAGTTAAAAGATATTTCTCCAAGGTCAGTTAACATGTCATTGATGGCAGGTCAGAGATATCAGGTTTGGGTTTTGATAGAAAAGTGATGGTAGGTCATAGATATAGGATTAGCTAGAAAAGTGAGACAGCTAATTGGAGCGTCTATTCCAAATCTTCATGTGGCTATGTTTATTTCCTTTCTATTTCTCAAATGAAGAAGCCAATTGCACAGGATGTAAAGTGGCCCTCAGCTCCTTTTTCATCACTCAAGGCATTAACATCACGTATATACGCGGACCTCACCACTACTCCATGGCTGCAGAATTCTTATAATGAAAATTCTATTCCGGAGGGTTCAACAATAAATGTTAGTATCAATTGTTCGTGCAGGAATGATGAAATCAACAATACGATGGGCTCTTCCTCACATATCCTCTCATGAATTCCACTACCGACAGTCTCTCCATCCTCAGCCAAACCAATTTCCCCTCCTCCTAGTTGACAATGTATAATCCTTCTGTTGATTTTGCCAATGCCCGCGGGATTTCTTTCGTGCCCAAAGAAGAAAAAAAATAAACAAATAAAAAATAAAAAATGGTCGCCTTCAAATTGGAAATGCATATGGATTTGTATTATTGCTTGGATTGTTTCTCTACTTGCAATCCAGTTGCCTATCAGAAGGCTAGATACCTTTAATATTTGCCCCCCTACACAGGAGGTTTATCCAGGGCTTTAGCTCTGTAATACTTCAACTATGGCTATAGAGAACGAGGATTTGATGAATGAGGACGACAATATGGAACTCCACGAAGATGGTAATTACAGTGGAGACGACGATGGAGAACATGACCAACATGGCGACTGGAGTGAGGATTTACAGTCAAACATTGAACAAGATGGAGAAGAACTCGAACCCTCTGGCGAAACCGCTCACGTGTTGGAAATGAGGCAGCTTGATGAAAAACTGAGGGAAAATCTAGTGGGTCTAACTTCTACAGAATTCAGAGTCTGTTTACAGGATACAAAGGGTTTCAGACATATGTTGAAGGGGGACTTTGGTGGGCAATTCCTTAGACAGTATGTACAGGAATCTCCAGGCTGTATTGAGCTTCTAGAGGCTTGGAGAATAGGCGTAGTTGGAAAATTACTGGGAAAATTTAGCGATTGGAAAAGTGATTCAAATAGTGATGACCATTGTAACTATATTGCAGTTACCTGCTATAGAAACACCAAGTCTATTGTGGGTTTGGACCTTGAAAATTTGAATATCACTGGAACTTAAACCTGAACTATTTTGGTGGGGATTTACTATCTAGCTTGCGGAATTGTGTACCCGTTTAGGAAGGTTGTATTTGTCTCAAAATGTGTTCAATGGGTTCTTTCCAGATGAGCTATATGAACTAGAGGAGTTGGTGTAGAGCTGAACAACTAGAAATGGATGAAACTAAAAAAATTACATCTTGTTCCATCGTTGTTAAATTTTCTTGGGGATCTATTTGATGAAGTTTATACCATGCTTCATCCAAGTACAAAAGATTATGAAGCATGACAAGAATTGATTAATTTTGTTGACAAGTTTGTAAAGAAAAATACTCGTGCAGTCTTAGTAGTTCTGGTACCTCTGTAAGTGTGTTTGGTTCATTTACAATGGAGTTATTTACATCGGAAAGTGACTTGGACTTAACTGTGAGTCTTGGTCATACTGGGGATGCTTTCCCAAGAAAAAAAAAATATTCAAGTTCTCGAGTAGTTGATAAAGGCACTTTATGGACTTGAAGGTGGAGGAAATATCTGTGTTGTTCAACCGGTACTGAGGGCTATTGTGCCTGTTCTAGAATCTGTGGATTGTAGAAGTGGAATTGAATGTGATATTTCAATTGAAAATAAAGATGGAATCTGAAAATTGGAGCCCATTCACGTTTGGTGGGTGGATGCTTGTATTACAGTTGACAAAGGAGTAGTTTCAAGATTTAGTTAGTTGTTTGCTAGGAAGATTGACTAACACATGTAAATATGCTCTTTTAAATTAGGTTAACAGTGAAAGACTTTACCCCTTTTTTAAATCTGATGTCTACATATAATAAACCAAATATTAAGATTTTGCAAGTCAAGTACAGGTGGGCAAATAACAACTATCTTCAGGTGTAATTTTCAAGGCAAAGGAGAGAGTCAAGAAGGTTTTAAAACTGCTCTAAAAGTCTTAGCTCGTAGATTTATATTTTCAAGTTGGAGTTTAAATTTCTTGATATGTAATAGGTTGTAACTAAACTCCTTAGTACAAATCTGTTATATGGTTTATCTAATGTATTTTTCAAACCTGTAAACAAAAATAAAATTAGACATTACACCCTATTTTAATGATCTAATACAAGAGGTATATTACACTATAAGCATGTTTAAAGCAATTTCTTAAACACGTACAACCACCCCTTTATAATGTTTCTTCTTAGCCTTTCCGAGGTACTTGTTGTCCTAAAACTCAACCCCAAAGTGTTGTTTTATGATCTAGATTACTTAAAGAAGAAATTTTTATTATTATTTTTTTTTGTCAATCGTGGCACATATCAAGAGTTGGCCTTACAGCTTCACGAAACAACGAAAAATTCCTAAGCTAGTATATCATCTAATGTTTCTCCATAGCTAAGACAACAATGATATATATATGGTTTTTTTTTATAAGGTTAGGAGGCTCTTATCTCCTGTGTGTGTAGAACTTCAAATCATCGAGCAATATTCGCACACAGGGTTTATATATATAATTTTTTATTTTGGTATGATTATGTACCTAATCCTAATCCTCATTCTACTTCTACTTCAAGACATATAAATGAGGATTAGGTACATATAAAAATTAGGATATATATATATATATATATATATATATATATATATATATATATATATAAATGAGGATTAGGTACATATACTCTTGGAATAAGAGATAACACCATCTACTTGGGAGATTATTGCTCAAATTATCATGTCATTAGAATTTGTGGCCAAAATTTCCATGCTCTAAATTTTTTAAAATGATTAAATATTTCCAAAATAATAACTTAATCAGGTTTAAAGAGTATTTCCATATTTATTTCTATCTCTACATTGGGAATGCCCATAGGCTCTAAGAGTTAGAACCATGGATCTGATACCATATGTAACACCCATCCAGGATGTTTAAACAATTAATCCTTCATTTTATACATATACAATAACAACCTTGCTTTAACATAATTTCATTTCATTTACACAGTTCTTCTACATTTTCTCAAAGATAAATCTAAATAGCATGATGAAATAAGTAATAGGTTAACTCTAATATTTTTGCAACTTAAAACAAAAGTATATACAAAATATCAACAACAAATACCACTGAAAAATACCTCTCCCTTAGTTTGTCAAAGCTCATCAATTGCAATGTAGTCCTAGGCACTTCCAAGCATTCTTCTCCCGCTTTCCCAGAGTGAAACAACGGAATCCTCCCTGCCAACTAGGAGCCTAGTCGGCTTCCTAGCTCCAAGAAACCTTTCGATTTCTTGGCCCTCCGTGCCCGTGACTCCAAGAACAACAAAGCACAGATGCTCAAAGAAAACTATCACAAGAATTATACCTTCCAAGAATTTCACAACCTCTCATCATGCTCAAATCTCTCCATCCTCCCCCTCCTCTCTACTTCTTCTCCCTATTTATCAAGTTTCCATACACACTTCCCCAAGTCTCCTCAACCACCCTCATTATTATCCATCAACCTCCCTTATCTAGATATTTTGGGAAAATATTAAAATAAAACTAAATATAAATGACTTGCATTAAAGAATAATAAAATAAAATAAAAATTCTTTATTCTCATGCTAGATAATAAATGTTATTTGATAATTTTCCCCAAAATGTACATAACACTCCACCATGCTCATTTAATTCATCACACCCATCATCTATCAAAGTCAATAAAGTATTTAATGCTTCTAGATATTTGTATGCAATATAATTTACATATTCAATAAACATTCAATTAAATAGTTAATAACTCACTTTAATACATTAATTACTTATACTAGTGTACATGGGCAGGGTATGTGTGCGTAGCTAGAAGACACATATCTCATGCATGTACTAACGATAAACAATCATTGCCTCTAGTGCATAGTTCCTATATGATCACCAAGACATGTAGGACAATAGATCAAGTAATGCATCATTTAATAATCTTAACGAACTAAATTACACCAATTCATCAATAATTCATTGTCACACTTAAAATATCATTAGGAAATCAAAGAGGGTTTTAAACATGGTAGGAACCAAGTGAGTAAAAAATAGTGGCATCTCTAATCCCCAATAAGTATTCTCAACTTACATCGAAGCATCCTTCCTTCCTAACCTACTTCCATCTTCCATCCTATCCTTTCCTCTATTGGACTAAGCTGGAGCATCAACTATCTTTACCTAACTCCAGATAGAACCCGTAAGCGGAAGTGTCATACATCTCGACCAAGCTTCCCCATCAGGYAACTAGCAGTCGTCATCACACGTCTAGGGGAGCGTGAATTCACACAACCCTCCCACGACTCTAGGTTTCGGAGGATAAACGGTGGGAAATACCTCCACCCCTCCTCATAGAACTAGGGTCAACACCCTACATTGAGCCATACTATGCAACTACTATTCTTAGAGTCACGTCATCAAACAACCACTCTGGGAAAGTCATGTGTCCTGTCAAAACCACACTTACCGCAAATCATAGCAATATTTGAAACCATAAATTAAATCAAAAGTACAACTTATAACATACACTATCTTTTAGATGTCTACGACATCCAAATTACGTCAAAACTATAGTCATTTGGTCATTACATAACTTGTCAATCTGCAGCTTAGTTCACCAATACTCATCTCCATGTATATACGTCATAATTTCATATAAGAATCCATATTTGTATTAACGCTCAATTAAGAAAGGTATTCCTATTTACATAATGCATTGCATCTATTATACATTCACAACATAAATTGAATTGGTATACATGTACCTAACTTACCCATTTTAATTTTCATTTTTAAATAATCAAATAACTATCTTGTCATGAGCATATATCATGTAACATACAAATAGGTCTAGAGGTACACATCTCAATGTCTAACAAAGTCTAACTGACTCCAAACAAATGATAAAATTTGAATTATTAAGATTAGTAAACAACAATGTTCTAACTACCTAAGGTCAAAATATGGGGCGTTACAGAAATTTACAAGAATAAACAAATTTTATTGTTGTAACGGAAAACTAACTAAATAAAAACAAAATTTATCTAAACAAGTTCTTACCTGGAACCATTGCTCGATATAGCTTTCATAGGCGTGATTTCCCTCACTCAGATCTTGTTGTAACTCCTCTTCATCTTCCTCAATATCCTGTTCGAATGTTTGTTCGTCATCAAATATGTAGGGTTCTTCATATGTTGAATCCTTGTTTGTTGCTGCAGGAGTGTTTGAATATTTAATTGTTGTCAAGATCTCCTCTTCCTGAGAAGAGGAGATCCCAACTTTCACGAGGATTTGAGTGAGTAGTTCCAAGCTGACACTCATTGTTAAAACATATTGAAAAAGAGAGGACAACCTAACTTTGGAGGAACCCCACCAAAGTGGATGCGTGGGCTCTTCCCTCACGTCTTGCCATCTTCTCTCCACCCTTAGGTCATCCATAAAACCAATCCAAAACCATTAAAACAATCTAATTCAAATGCTACTTATTACCGTTTACAACTCCCCGGCAACGGCGCCAAAATGTTGGTGCAATTATATGCATAATATATTACCAAACATAAATTATCAACCGAGATTCGTAATTAGTAGAGTTGATGCACTATATGTGCCGATAACAGATAAGTTCCTATGTTTGTTTAGTATAGATTAAATAAGAAAACCATTTAGAAACCAACACACTTTTAAAAATGACAATCTTCACACAATTTGAAAGATGGAAAACAAAACTCATAAACAAGCAAAATCTCTTGCTTAGGTGATGGACATGTTCATTGATGGCTCATGAAAAGAAAAGATGAACTTTGATTCTATCTCCTGGAGCAACTAAACGAACAAGTAGGATGATCCATTAAATCTCATGTATGGTGAAATATGGAGATCCACCCATTCTTGCATTACCACACTTTGAAACACATTTGAATAGTGAAATCAAACAAAATAACATGAAATCAAAATAACATGTACATGAAATGAAAATATACAATAACAATTTACAATAATCTTACCAAGCTGGATCGGTGGGCTTTGACGATTCCAACATGAAAGCTTTAGATCAACAGATGATAACTTTGAAGAGAGACAAAATCACTGAATCCAAACTTGCATTAATCTTCAACAGGTAGGTTTACAAAAGGAGTCTCTTCTTGAATCCAATCTACATCATAACAATTATCCTCAAGAACATATCTCATAACAATTCCCTTAATCTACATAATAATGAATTCTCATTTCAATCTACATAATAATGATTCTCTTCCTCTATATCATAATGGTTCTCCTCCCTCTCTCATGAAGAGAAGGCACTCTCTTTTATACATGAGAGCTTTAAAAAGAAGATAAACATCTCATAATTACAGATCCACTTTTCTCTCAACCCATTTCCCTTTATTACAAAATATAATCCCTTCAAATCCTCACACATATCTCTCATATATCTTGGATAAGATATGACAACTAAATCTCCATGATCTTATCCTTGGATTAGTATTGAATTATCTCCTCAAATCTTGAAATGGTGGAGGAAGTATTCGAGAAGTCTTTTGAATTAATCCTTCACATATTCCTACACATGATAAAGCTCACACTTTTTTGAGATATATGAAACATGTCAATTTTCTAATATTTAATCACAAATTCCCTTTTAATACTAAAATAAATGATTTGGAAAATAATAAGGTTTAGCCCGTATTTAATTATGAAAATGGTATCATGAAAGGTTAATGGGGTGATGAAATGTGAAGAATGATGAAGGGAAAGGTGGATAGAAAGACGACATTTCTGAGTCCCAACACCACCCTACCTCTCTGATTATAAATAAATGATTGAATAACCAACAACATAGATAAATCGATTCTTACAACTTCTTCTTTGTTCTGTAAATCTAGTCTGCTTCTAACTGTTCTGCAACTCTTCTCTTCCTCTGTCTGTTCTGCAATTCTTCTATGCTTCAAGTTGTTCTGCAATTCTTCTCTTGCTTCTATATATTCCTCATCTGTTACTCATATCTAAGTTTTATATCACACTGCATATACTGTCAGTATCACACTACGCATACTGTAATTTTCCCTTTCTTACAGTTCCACTCATTTTTCATTCAGAACGACCAACCACACACAGTCACTACGTGTTTCTTTTATACACTACAACCTCTTCAGTTACCCCTCAAATCCCTATAACAACGCTTCAGCAACTGAAACACAAACCATCCAAGAACCATGATTCAGTTCTGCTAACTAAATCGTAACTAAACAATTAATCATGAAGAGCAACAGTAGCCCTTCGATTAAATTTCCAAGTATCCAACACTGTTGGATTACAAGCACAGGGTCTCGCGTTGATTTCACCATTTCACATTTCGGCATTTTAACATTCCTATGCTGAAGAGTCTCGACTCTTCAAGTCGCAATCCATGAAATGGAGCCAGATCAAAAATCCCCAAAACTTCATAATTTGATCCCTTCTTTTCTTAATCGAACGATTGACAGGATTTCGACGTTTTGCCTTTCGGGTTTTCGAGACTCACAATAGTCCCTTTTGGAATTTCTGAGTTCGAGACTTCATGATGGTGGAGTTTATGATTAGTATGTAAAACCTTGAAATATAAAGTTTCGATGTGACGTAAACCTACTGACGTCACACGTGAATTGACATGTGTCAAATAGAAACCACGTGTCACTCTGATTCGTGACTTACATGTTCCTGAAATGTTGAATCAACTTGACACTTGTTATTGCCTAATTTTGCCACATTTCCTTAGCTGACGTGGTTTTTTGATGTGTCTGTTTCAGGATTTTGAGGTTCACTACTTCAAAGGTTAAAGTTCCTTTGATCTTTGATTTCCCAGTCTAAGAAACTCCGAAATGGAGTCTTTGACATGCTCTGATCTTTCTCATTTCATGATTTCATCATTCTTGTCGTGAGTTTCCTTGACACCTCCAACTCCCGGTATCTAAAACTCTGAAATGGATATTAAGTCATGGTTTCTCATTTCATGATTTCATCATTCTTTTCGTGAGTGTCCTTGACACCTACAAATCCCAGTATCCGAAACTCCAAAATGGAGATTAAGTCGTGGTTTTTTATTTCACGATTTTCTGCCGTGAGTTGCTTCCTTGACTCCTCCAACTCCCAGTATTCGAAACTCAAAAATGTATTTTACGCTTCTGATCTTGCCATATGATCCTCGTTGCACTACTGGTCTTTCCACTTTCTCTTGTTCGTCATCGTCGGGCTGAGCTTGCCATCAATGACAAACAAATACTCTCCCTTCTGTTTGTCCGTAATAAATATGCCAACAATATCCCCCTTTGGCATTGATGGCAACCTTGAAGACACTACTCATAGCATCCTTACCACTACTCATAGCATCCTTAACATTACACTTTCTCCCCGTTTGACATCAATGTCAAAGAAGTAACACGCTCCCCCTGAACTATTGCAATACATACTCCCCTTGTCAACTATGAGAAACTTAGAAATACATCATATATTCAATAAATACTCCCCCTGTTCATGTGAAAAGATTAGACGAAAGAAGTTATAAACCCCAACTTTTGACGAAGATATCCAAAAGGGGTCGCTGCTAACGGTTTAGTAAATATATCAGCTATCTATTTTGTGGAAGGAATATAATTCAGCTGAACAATTCTGTTTGTAACTTGTTCTCTGAGAAAATGGTATTTTATTGGTATGTGCTTAGATTTTGAATGAAGTACAGGATTCTTAAAGAGACTGATGGCATTAGTGTTATCATAGTGAAGTGGAATGGGATCATTGTAAGTTACCTTCAAATCTGCAAGAGTTTGTATCATCCATAAAATCTGAGTGCAACAAGTAGTAGCAGCAATGTACTCTGCTTCTGTAGTTGATAAGGAAATAGATCATTTCTTCTTACTAATCCATGCTACCAATGAGTCACCCAGGAAGAAGGCACCTCCATTGGTTCTCTTTCTCTCATCCACACAGTTTGCCCAATCTGCATCTGAATAAGAAGTTAACTGAAAATTCTGATTTTTGGGATACCACGGACCATAAGTCATTGTTCCCTTCAAGTATTTGAATATCCTTGTGAAATCTACCAAGTGACTTTGTTTAGGAGCTAACTGATAATGACCTACCATTCCAACAACTTGCATTATATCAGGATGGGATGATGTGATGTACATAAGACTGCCTATCATTGATCGATATGTCCTTTGACCAACATCGGGTGACATATCATATTTAATGATCTTGCAACCAACCACCATAGGTGTACTAACATGAAAGGAATCCTCCATCTGAAATTTCTTCAACATCTCTTTCAAATATTTTTCTTGAGAGATAAATATTCCTGCAGAACTCTGATTTACTTGTAAACCAAGAAAATATGATAGTTCTCCTATCATGGATATCTCAAACTCTATTTTCATAGAGTTAGCAAACCATTGGACAAATGATTCATTAGTAAAACCAAAAATAATATCATCTACATAGACCAAAACAACTAGTAAATTATCACCTTCAGACTTAATGTAGAGATTGTTGTCAACAGTACCTTTCTTGAATCCTTTGTCTTGTAAAAATTTGTCCAGTCTATAATACCAAGATCGTGGTGCTTGTTTCAGTCCATATAAGGCATTCTTCAGCTTGAAAACATAATTAGGATTATCTGTCAATGAGAATCCTTCAGTATGCTCCATATATACTTCTTCCTCTAGATCTCCATTAAGAAAAGTTGACTTAACATCCATCTGATACACTTTAAAGTTATTATGACATGAATATGCAAGGAACATTCTGATGGCCTCCAATCTTTCCACTGGTGAAAAATTTTCATCAAAGTCCTAACCTTCAACTTGTGCATACCCTTTACAGACAAATCTAGATTTATTTCTAACAACTTGTCCTTTTTCATTCATTTTATTCTTGAACACCCATTTAGAGACTATTACATTCTTATCTTCAGGTCTAGGGACAAGCTCCCAAGTATTGTTCTTCTCAATCTGATCAAGATATTCATTCATATCTCCAATCTAATCATCATGCTGGTTGGCTTCATAAAAAAAAATTGGTTCAGTCATAGATAAAAAAGCAACATGAGATTGTTCTGAGTCTTTAATCAATTTCCTTCTTATCTGAACTCCTTTATTTATATCTCTAATTATCTGATTTTCAGGATGATTCTTTCTAACAATTCTGAGAGGTGATTTTGCTTCTTTCTGCTGATTTGTGTCAGTTGGAGTATTCGTATCTTCATATGATTCAGATTCTTCTCTTTCTGATCCTTGGACCTGTTCATCTTCGTATTCAACTATATCTTCTATGCTTGGATCAACATTGCTTACATTTCTGACCGAGATTTCTTCATCAACTTTTATGTCTATACAATCAACCAGTTTATGCAGTCTCTTATTGTAACATCTATATCCTTTATTGTTTGTAGCATAACCCAATAAGATACCTTCATCATCCCTATCATCATATTTACCAATATTTTCTTCATTATTCTTAATGTAACATTTACTCCCAAAGACTTTAAAATTCTTGATTGAAGCAGGTCTTCCAAACCATAGTTCATAAGGAGTCTTGTCACTGTGTGGTCTGAGATGTTCTTTATTAAGGATATGAATAGTTGTATGAATTGCTTCCACCCAATATGTCTGAGGTATATTTCTTTCAATCATTCTTGGTGGCTGATTCTCTTTCTTTGTTTCTGTAGAGTCATTGTTGTCAATGTTTGAGGATTTGACAAACTTGATAGGTTCTATATTACTTGGATGATCACTACTTGATCCTTCTTCATACCCCAAGCCAACTTTCAACTTTGGGTTTCTTTGCTGATTTAGAATGGAGGTTAATCCTTTTGAGGCTTTAATACTTGGCAGATTTTGGTGATACAATCCCTTAAACTTCTCCATTTCTTTTTTGGTTTTTATTATCTCTTCTTCTAAGGCTTCACACCTCGCTTTCTTCTCTGGAAACTATTGTTTCAGTATGTCTTCTATTTTATTTGCCTCTTCTAACTCCACTTTTAGTAGAGAAAAATTTCCATCAGGTTTTTCACTATTCATTTTAAACTGTTTCAACAACTGTTTTTGTTTTCTCTTCTTACATCTAAGTTTGTCAATTTCTTCCAAATAAATGATTAATTCACCTTCCATATCCACCACATTTTCTTCATCATCCATTTCACTTCCTGTGTGTTCATCATCAAGATCTCCCATAGGCATAAGCATAAAATCATTCACTTTGTCTTCACATGATGAATCACTATCTATGTCTTCTGAGGAATTGTCATTATTTGCACACAAACTTTTCTTTTTACTATATTTCTTGAATTTGTACTTCTTTTCATCATCAGAGTTCTGGTCCTTTTTCTGATGGGGACACTTAGATGAAAAATGACCTATCTTACCATAGTTAAAACATTTGAAGGGAAGCTTGCCTTGATATTTTCCTGATCCTTTCTTTAACCTTCTCACAAATTTTGCCTCAATATCATCTAAATCTGAATCAGTATTCTTGTCTTCTTTAAAAGATTCTTCTCTAGTAATGGATTTATCTTTGTTGATTCTCATTTCATATGCAGTTAATGTTCCTAGGAGTTGATCAATGGACAGATTTTTAAGATCATTTATTTCTTCTATTGTAGAGACTTTTGGATTAAATTTATCAAGCAAAGATCTTAAAATCTTCTGAACTAAAATTGATTCTTCAATCTTCTCACCAAGACCTTGTTGAAGGAAAATCTCTCAGCGGAAAGGTAGATCTCCTCTTGAGATCTAGACTCTTAACTCTTAAGACAAAAGACGCTTAACGTGGACACTGACTTCCTTTCAGATCTATACAAACTAATGCATGAGGAGGAAGGAGAAAAGAAGAACCTTTTACCAGCGTTTGTCCCTGCATGCTCCGAGTTGAGCTCCAATATTTCGCTCCTCGATGATCCCTATAGACAAACAATAGTACAACCACTTCCTACTCTATTGATATTAGCTTGAAAACAGATCTATCTATTAGAGATAAGTTCATGTAAAATCAAACACAAACTAGAAAGAAACAGGCCAAGCGTGTCATATTAATGAGAACAATGACAGAATTAGCTTACAACCGTATATGCGAATGTGACAGCTTCATCAAGTCCCCTTTGTATAACCCTTGCTCAAAAGATCCACGACCCGGATGACAACAGCTTCACTGATTACTCTCCTCCAGTTCACTGTGTGTTTCATGCTTGCAATTCTTTCCCCTTTCCACCATCATAGAGCCTGCTTATATAGGTTCAGAGAGGCCTAACCTCTTGAGGCATCTTTAGGGTAAGTTGAGGAATTCCCTCCTTAAATCAGGGATCTTCTCCTAATATCATGGTTGAACCAGGAATTCGAATGCAACTGCCTTCCAAACTTGAAAGATCTTCCCCTTATTCTCCTCAACAGATCAACTGTTGCCCAGATTAGACAGCGCTCCCTCAAAAAGGGGCATCAGGGCGCTATAGCGCTCCCTAGTAAGATCAAGGGGGGTTCCAGTGCTCTAAAACTCTATAGCACTCCTTCAGAGGGGCAGTTTGGTGTTATAATTCTCCCTAGCACCTTATAGGTGAGCGCCAACGCTCCTAAGGGTGAGATAGGGGAGCGCTCTCCCTTAAAACCTTAGTTTGAAAGATTCTTTCAGTTGGCAAGAGATACCTGACTTCAGTTAACCATCCCTCTTCCTCCAAATCAGGTGTTTGAGGTATTCTAAGTGTCTCCTTGGTGTCGTCATCATGGCAGTATTCTTTTCTTGACATTTGCGACACTTATGAGCAATATGCGACACTTTCGACACTTATCAAAGCGAGTAATGTTGATGTGTAACAGATTTCCCCCCAAAGTATGAAGTTAGAAGATGAGAACTGATAAATGAAATGATTTGTAGACTTTCAAGCAAGGGTAAAGACTCGGAGAACCTAACAAAAGCTGCACACAAACATCCAACAAACATTATGACATGTTTCAAACCCAAGGCAGGCATACCTATGCTTGGGTGATCAAGACTTGCAAGATATGGCCGCCATAAAATATACTGTGGATCCATAATTGTATTGATAAAAAAGGTATAGCTACCAATGATACAGTGTGGATCTACACTCTGATGACCTGAACTGACCGTAGCCACGACAAATACACAGTGGATCTACGAGATGACAAGACATAGCCACGACCAATACAAAGTGGATCTATGTAACAGTGTATGTATCATTTGTTCAAGAGAACTCCTTCGCAACCTGGGAAAATTACACATAAAAGTGATCACTCAACCTAGGGTATTCTTACCAATCCCAATGTAGTACGAATCTAACCATGTGAATAGATTTCCTGATGTCGAACATGGAATAAACCACTTGATTACCGGTCAATGATGTAAATCGTTAACAAGCGCAAGGGAGATCACCATTAATGTCAATGATTCCCAAGGTACCCTAGTACATTCCAACGAATGTGAATGGATGAGTTGGAGTCAAACATCCGTGGAATCATTCGATCAGAGGTCAATGGTGTAAACCTACCGTCGGACGTGAGGAGGTCTTCCATTGAGGCATGCAGGTCCCAAAGTACTAACTGGTTTCTAAACCTAGTTCCCGGATAATGTGTTGAAGTCGACAGGAATAGGCTCGTCGAAGGAGGGCCTTAATGTATCCCCCATCAATGACACGAAACAGACATAGAGATGTAATTGGTAGATCAAATGAACATGGACCGACACGAGTTTTGAGACAAGATATTTGTGATGGCTGACTCTAGAGGCGGATACTTCCCTTGAACACTAAGGCACAACAGCAGAAACATGACATGGACCAAAACTTGATGATGCAGTGGATACTGTGACTTACGTTAGGTGACCCAAAGGGGTGAAAGAAACTCAAAGGATTGGCTTAGTACAGAGGTTCAGCAGATTATAATGCGTGCAAAAGACACAGTGTTGTGTTCAAGGGTGACTCTAGGAGTTACGTGGTAATGTTCTCAAAAAACTACTCGGCTTGCTTCTTTCAAATTTTCCCCCATCTAGATAGACGAGTACCTCTTTTTGATTTAACGAGCTCGAGGAGGGTAACACATGCTCGATATAACTCACCTTCGGTAAGTTCCTCTTCCTTTGTTTAACGAACTAGAAGAAGTAAGGGTTCGGTCCCGTATGGGCCTGTTGATGTTTTGTTTAGCGAGTCCAAAGATAGAAAACTCGAAGGTTTTTCATGATTATAGAGTCTGGAAAAACACTTAAAAGAGAACTCTCTCAGTTCCTTTTTCGTAAAGTAGTCTGACGAGACCGAAAAAGAGATAAACTATCGCTCAACAGATGTTTTCTTCAAATACTTTAACGAGCGTGAAGAGAACAAGGTCACTCGGTAATCTTTTCATGTTTAGAGAGTCTAAAAAGGACTTAAAGATGACTCCAGTGTTGTCATTTTTTGTAATGTTAGTCTCGCGAGGCCGAAAAAGAGATAAATTATCACTCGAAAGACGACCTTTAAAACCGTTTAACGAGTGGGAAAGGAAGTAAGATCACTTGGCAATCTTTTCATGTTTAGAGAGTCTGAAAAAATCTTAAAGAAGACTCCAGGGGGTTCCTTTTTCGTGTATCCATACAGGTCCGAAAAAGAGATAAAAGTCTACTTGAATGCATTCTCATGTATTTAGGAGCATGAGAAAGAACAAAGACTAAGCTCGGTATGCCCCCATCTTGAAAGCTAGTGGCTTAACTCCAGAAAGATCATCAAAGGTTGGAGATATTCCCTCCAAGCTTCAATTCATTCACTGAAGGAGAAGGGTGGATGAAAAGAAGGTTCAAGAGAGGTAACTGTTTCATTTTTTAATGAGCTTGACACAGGAAAAGAACTATGCTCATGGCCTATGTTTCATTTATTAACGAGCTTTCCACAGAGAAGAGAAACTATGCTCGTGGTTGCTTCTTGATCATGGCTTTCGAGAGGATAATGCTCTAGAAGGATACCATGTCAAGGGACAAAACTCGGTCATGTATTTCAAGAGATCTTCGCTGGGTGGAAGATAATCACTCGAGAAAGGACACATGTCAGGGGTCATGACAGGAGTAAGGAGATCAGGCTCCAATAATCCTACCGAATAAATCACCATGTCCACTACCAGATCCAAATCGTCGGAATTTGAAATCATGGGAGATGATGGAAAATCAACACCAGGAGGGGAGATAGATGGTATATCTGCCCGAATTTCTTCACGAGGGGGAAGAAAAGAGGATCGGTGATGGTTATTATCCTGAGGTAACTTGGAAATGAGAAACAATTCCGAAATAGATGCATCCAAAGGAAAAGTTGGGGAAATGTAGTCAATCGTAGACGACAAGGAACTCAACTGTGATTGCATCGAGGAACTGTCAAGTGCCAATAGATGTTGGGCATTCGATGAGGGAGAAGTGGATTGGGTAGAAACGTATGACCTTTCGGCTGGACTAAGTGGCATAGTGTCACTTAGTGCATCGAATTCCAATGGACAAGGTACAATCCGAGGGTCAGATGATCCCAAAGATTGATAAGCCACGGTCGAAATCATATCGACGGTGGCAATGTGATGTGTAGTTGGTGGAAGTGGTGTAGGGAAGGTACCCATGAGGCTAGAATATTTCAGTAAGCCAACACCAATGCTTTCATACGTGATCTTGTGGTCTCCCAAGAAAGGAATATTGTTGGTAGCGGGAATTCGAGCATCGGTCATGCAGAAATCCAACTGATCAACAATGACAATTTTGCCCTGGCGAGGAAATTGTACACATCGAAATACCGACGAAGCAACGACAGTCATAGCATAAAACCAACTTCTTCCAAGTAACAAGTTTTAATCAAGGGGACCATTGACCACCTCGACATCAACAGTAACAGTTTTTCCACCCAATTGGATGGGCAGGGACTGTAAAAGCCCATGGGGATGAAAATATCGCTCATCGAAGGCACGTAACATCGTTGGGGATTTGTTGAGTGCTGGTGATTTTAAAATTTTCCAACACGCTAAAGACATGACACAAGTTGAGGCTCCCTCATCCAGAATAGCTCGATGGATTTGTTGGTTATGAACAACAACATCAACTTGGAAAGTAAGTTGGTGGGAGAGTCGAGACATATACTTATCCAGGTTAAACATGATCTGATTTGATGACTCAGGATCAATAGTTCCAAGAACGGTCAAGAGTGTTCTACGTTGACTGGGGCAGTGTTGTAGAACTTTTAACGCAGACATAGCACACGGTGCTTGAGCCAAATCTTCAACAATGTTGTAGTTTTGGGCAGCACGTGAACTAGGATTAAAGGTAGCTTTGTGGATAGTGTTCTTAGGAGGGCACAAGATATAGTCAAATGTGGGTTTCTCAATATGAAGTGGTCCAAACGGAGGATTAATCGATGGAAGACTAATAGAGGATGACGATGGATCCAGTAAAGTACCGGCACTGTTAGGGTATTTTCCTTTGTCAGGGTTACCTGGTGTGTCGTAGGTCTTAGAGTGAGTGTTCAAATTAATCCCATTAAACATATAAATATGTTCACTCGACGAGGCCTCATCATTAGGTTCGCTAGAACTGCCCCCAGGAGAGGGGGTTTGAGCAACCATGGATTGTTGCTGTGGAAAAGGTTGAGTAAGCACAGTGGGTTGTGACCTCCCTTGGAAAATTTTGGCCACTTTATTGCGAAGTGGACAATCTCGAGTGTAGTGATCCTCACCACAAATGATACACGAGAATTTCAGTTTCTGTTGTGGTTTCTTTTCGGTAGCAGGTGTTTGATTTTTGGGTTGTTCATTATTATTTTTTGATTTCTTCTTTGTCTTCTTCTTACCTTCGGATTGTTGTGAAGGGGCAGATTGAACTGCATTCACCTCAGAGATCTGAGTTTGGGGGGAGGTAGAGGAGGGTGTAGTTGATTTGGAAAGAGATTGGGTTTTGACGGAGCCAATAACTCCACCCGCATGCAAGGTAGACGATGGTTTGGATGGATCATTAGTGGCACGGGTAGCATTTGGTATCAACTCGTACAGAGTACCAGATTGTGAATAAACCAAATCTAAGTACTGGGCTCGAGCAATAGCTTCTTCCTCGGTGACTACACCACCCATAGCAACATCATGAGCGATCTGGGGTAACAGTGATTTGGTGAACCATTCCACTAATAATTGGTCAGGAATGACCGCTTTGATTAACCTCTTTCGTCGTCTCCATTCATGAATATGATCAGAGATATGTACGGAGGTTGTCTGGCGAAGAGAGGTCAATAGTTCAGTACCTGTCTCGTATAGAATGGGTAGTTAGAAGTGTGTGAGGAAGGACATGGCAAGGGAGTTGACATCGTGAAAAGAAACATGTGGTAGTTCAATATACCACTTTGATGCAGAACCCGTAAGCATTCGTTGGAAAAGACACAAACGTATAGAATCGTCCATGAGGGAGTTGGATGAACACCACAAATGGAAAGTCATCACGTGGTTGTTTGGGTATTCTCTGGACTTTCCATCGAATTTTGGAATATTAGAAGGAAGTTTAGCTGGGATAGCTGGCCAAACCGAAGAATGAAAAATAGGATCATTTGTTAACCGAGACAATTCTGGAAGGTCCATGGTTGCTAGGAAAGGTAGTTGTTGGTTAACTTGCGGGTAATACTAGTGTGACATAGGAACACCAATAGGACCATACACTGGGTTGTGCAGATAATTGTAACTAGTGGGCCATCTTGTATAAGGTTGGTGTTGACCAGGGTACACAGGATTTGAGGTGTTTTGAGAAACATGTGTGAGCGGAGGATAACCGGATGGGTTTTGAGGATTATAAGCTGGATTTGGCGTTTGTCCATAAGGAGGATATAGATGATTCCCTTGAGGGGGAAGAGGTTGTTGTGGATCTTGAGGATTGTGTCCCCCCGAGAATTGTGGGTTTCCTAGAAAAGGGATATTCCAAGGATTGGGTGTGGTAGACACATTTTGTCTGTACAGTTGATGATAGGCTCTGGATTGAGGCTTCCCCCCAACATGAGGGTGCCCTCCAAATGGAATTTTTCCTCCGATGGGAGGATGCCCCCCAGCTTGAGGTAGAGTTCCCAGAATTTTAGAACCATACATAAATGACTGACCGGTGCTGCTTAACGGATTAAAGCCACCAAGACCGGTCCCCCGGGGTTGTTGTATAGGTATGGAACTTCCTGGCATACCTTGGGTAGTAGTGATAGTGGAAGAATTCATTACTCTGTACCCAAAAGGGAGTGATTATGAAGATCTAGGTGTTATTGGTGTGCCAATTGCAGCTTGGCTAACCACCGCATTACCGGCGGGAATAGTCGGAATGTGAGGGACCATTGTAGAATGGGTCATCTGGAGAGAAAAAGTGGACCTTGGGCCAACGAACGATGTGTTCAGACCAATAGACGGTGTGACTGAAAAAATGGTAGTACCGGTAAAATGGTTTAAAGGTACGGTGTAGGTGATAGGCGCGTCGGCACCTATTCATGTTCCATAAAGATCCTGCACCATGCGCGGTGGACTTCGAACAATGTCTGCAGTCCAAAAGGGGTCATCGACTAAAGGGTTTGAATGAGGCCCAGTCGAAATGTCATAAGGATTGACGACGATAAATTCACCGACTGAATTCAGTTGGAGAACACGTCGCTCATATCCCTCCGGAATGCGGAAAGCCTCTGGAGACTCTGAAACAATTCGAAAATTCTCTAAAGAGGTGGGAACTTCTTCTTGGGAGGTTATAGTGTCATGAACCTCTCTCTGTTGAGGAGATTCCTCCATAGAATGAGGGGGTAAAGGGGTATTCTCTTCCATATTTTCTGGAGGAAGTCCCTGTAGCCTCCACGAATAGTGTGGAGGGTCGATGTTGGCGAAAAAGAGTCGGCGGAAAAAATCTATGGCCAACTACCAAAAAGAAGCAGCATACGCTAATAGAATATAGGAATCACAACCAAGCAAACAAAACCTTCTCTCGATGACCGTACTAGTTGGTGATGAAATCCAACGTCGCGTGATCAAGTCAAGAAGGGGAGGGGATATGGTGGAACAGTTACAATGGTGACTTGCTTAACGAAATTTCACCTTGGTGCAAGCTTCCACGCAATAATTGTGGATTTACCCTCCAAGGAGCCCGAGTGAGTTTGACCAATGTTTTCTCCAGGTACAGTGAGACTTCCCTTCACCGTCACCTTGTGTAAGACCCTAAAGATTATGGCTACTAAGGTTACCAATTCGCAGTCAGCCCCTGGGCGGGTACAGTCGACAGTCCAGTTCGAACGTATGAGCAGGGTATCTAGCCCAAAATCAACTTGAAAGGCTTCCACTCAACATTGTGGGTATACCTTTAAGCGATCCCCATAATACGATCTGACTACTACAATCAGTCAAACCACGGAGGGATAATCTCCGTAGCTTTCCCAAGTGCGACCTCGTGCGTAACCCCTGTGTGAGAGGGGGATCCCAGGCAGACTAATACGACAATTGGATTTAACTCTCCCTACCGCAAGATACTAAGTTTGTTTGATAGCTTTGGAAATTTATCCTTTCAACCTATTCCAAAGCCCTACACCTTAAACTAATGTAGGTTTGCTAACAAAGATGTAAAAAGTCTGATAAATTTTAGTTAAGCATTGATTTTAATGGTTGTTGTTTACTCAGAGGGTGTACAAAAGTAAAACTGATGGAATGATGACTCAATTCCCAAAAATATGCATGAATAATGATAAGCAATCGTTTCTTTTTCAATGAATACCTATTTAAGGGAAAGAGGAAGAGTTGTTTTCACTATCAAACACTTGATAAGGAATGCCCTCAATCAATTTTGTTCTCAATCAAATCCAATATGATGATACAACATTTCAGAGATGCAAACTAATATGGAAACTAATCATTAATATGTACTTTTGTCGTTTGTATGCGAATGATAATCAATTCAATGGAAAAACTCTCCTACCAACTACCCTTTCAGATCGAGGAGATTCAGACAAGAAAACACAGATTTCGCACAAACAACACACCCTTTTGTAATCAAACAACAGAAAGAAAACCAAAAACGCAAAAGGAAGGAGAAAGATATTGGATCATATGAACTCAAAGAACCAAATGAGAAGAGTTACAGACTTCAAATGTCCTTCACTAGAGTTCCCGCTCAGTGGGATAGGAGAGAAGAAATCAAGGGATTGATTTCAAGCTCTCAACAACAAAAACTCAAAAAGAATGAAGAAGGGCATAAAATTTGAACAATAAGGTGTTTACGTCTCAGGAGGAAGCATGTCAAAGGTCAAAGGAAGCATCATTGAATCGCAAAGTAGCTCAACAAGTGAAGAAACAGGGTCTGGACCTCCAAAAAATGGAAATTTTGAAGAGATTTTGGGAAAAAGAGGGATGGCGCTCTGGTATAAGGGCCACCAGAGCATTATAAATCTCTGTCCAACACTTCCAGGGAGTGTTGGCACTCTGCTAACATGGGCAGGGGGGTGCCAGGCTCAAAAAACTCACAAAAAAATCCAAAAACCCAAAATTTTGATCAAATTTCGACAGTCAAGATGAGTGTGATGGGGTAAAGAGTCAATCAACAAATGCAATCAGATATAAATGGGTGAACAAGGCCTAATAACAGAAAGGGTAAGACAAGGCCTATGAGGAAAAACAAAACTAAGAAAGTTTTGATTCTTCCCCAGTGGAGTCACCAGTTTCTGTTGAAGGAAAATCTCCCTGTGGACAGGTAGATATCCTCTTGAGAGATAGAATCTTAACTCTTAAGATAGAATATGCTTAACATGGACACTGACTTCCTTTCAGATCTATACAAACTAATGCATGAGGAGGAAGGAGAAAAGAAGTACCTTTTACCGACGTTTGTCCCTGCACGCTCCGAGTTGAGCTCCAATCTTTCGCTCCTCGATGAGCCCTATAGACAAACAATAGTACAACCACTTCCTACTCTATTGATATTAGCTTTAAAATAGATCTATCTATCAGAGATAAGTTCATGTAAAATCATACACAAACTAGAAAGAAACAGGCCAAGCGTGTCATATTAATGAGAACAATGACAGAAGTAGCTTACAACCGTAGATGTGAATGTGACAGCTTCGTCAAGTCCCCTTTGTCTAACCCTTTCTCAAAAGATCCACAACTCAGATGAAAGAAGCTTCACTGATTACTCTCCTCCAGTTCACTATGTGTTTCCTATGAGATCATAGGTTTCATGCTTGCAATTCTTCCCCCTTTCCACCATCATAGAGCCTGCTTATATAGGTTCAGAGAGGCCTAACCTCTTGAGGTATCTTTAGGGTAAGTTGAGGAATTACCTCATTAGATCAGGGATATTCTCCTAAGATCATGGTTGAACTAGGAATTTGAATGCAACTTCCTTCTAAAATTGAAATATCTTCCCCTTATTCTCCTCAATAGATCAATTGTTTCCCAAATTAGACAACGCTCCCTCAAAAAGGGGCATCAGGGCGCTATAGCACTCCCTAGTAAGCTCAAGGGGGGCGCCAACTCTCTAAAACTATATAGCGCTCCTTCAGAGGGGCAGTTTGGTGCTATAACACTCCATAGCACCTTATAGGGGAACGCCAACGCTCCTAAGGGTGAGATAGGGGAGCGCTCTCCCTTAAAACCTTAGTTTGAAAGCTTCTTTCAGGTGGCAAGAGATACCTGACTTCAGTTAACCATCCCTCTTCCTCCAAATCAGGTGTTTGAGGTATTCTAAGTGTCTCCTTGGTGTCGTCATCATGGCAGTATGCTTTGCTTGACATTTGCGACACTTATGAGCAACATGCGACACTTGCGAGCAACATGCGACACTTGCGACACTTATCAAAGTGAGTAATGTTGATGTGTAACAAACCCTTCATGGCATTCACAAGTTCTTCAACTCTTAAAAAATACTTGCTAACTGTTTCATCTTCATTCATCTTTAGTTGTTCAAACTTCAGCCTAAATGTTTGAATTTTGGCATCTTTTACTTTCTCATTTCCTTCATAGATGCTAATACGTTTATCCCACATTTCTTTGGCAGTTTGAAGATGCATCACCTTTACAAACTTGTCTTCTGCAAGTCCATTCAAGATAGCATTCATTCCCTTAGCATTAAAGCTAAATTCTAACTTATCATCCTTGGAATCTAGCACAACAGGCTTTATGTATCCAGTCTCTACTACATCCCAAACATCAGCACCTAAGGCCATTAGGTATGTTCTCATTCTAACCTTCCAAAAGGAAAAAATTGTTCCATCAAATAGAGGAGGCTTAGTGGCTGAAGTCCCTTCATGACTTGTCATGTTTAAGCTTACAGATCTACCTTTAGATAAAAGGAACTGGCTCTGATACCAATTGTTGAAATTACTAAGGCAACTAAGAGGGGGGGGGTGAATCAGTTGTTACTGTGCTTAAACAATATTAAGTCTATTAAGCCATTTTTAATATTTCATCAAGTGACCATCAATATTATACATAAGATGAACAACATAAATAATGAGCATCAATCACACATAAGATATACACAAAGAAAGATTTTCACGAGGAAACCCATAAAGGGAGAAAACCTCTTCTTCTTTGAAATGATAGGCAGTCTTTTAAGTTCTGTACATCATCTATGTTTGAGCACCAACTCAAAGTGAGGCTACTACCTCTGTTTTATAAGATCCAACTTGTTGAGAGCACCAACTCTCTGGTTTCTCTAGCACCGACTAGAAGGAAGCACCAACTCCCTGAGTGTTCCAGCACCGACTGGATGGAAGCACCTACTTCCACTTATACAAGCACCAACTTGCATATGTAAAACTTTGTGGTTTCCCAAGCACCACCTTGCGACCCTGTTTTCTAGCCACAACTAGATGGAAGATACAACTCCCAATATTCAATAACCAACTCGAATATCAGAGGAACACAGTCCTCCCTAGCACCACCCTACCTCCCTGATTATAAATAAATGATTGAATAACCAACAACATAGATAAATCGATTCTTACCACTTCTTCTCTGTTCTATAAATCTGGTCTGCTTCTAACTGTTATGCAATTCTTCTCTTCCTCTGTCTTTTCTACAATTCTTCTCTACTTCAAGCTATTTTCCAATTCTTCGCTTGCTTCTATCTATTCCTCATCTGTTACTCATCTCTGAGTTTTATCTCACACTGCGCATACTGTCGGTCTCACACTGCGCATACTGTAATTTTCCCTTTCTTACAGTTCAACTCATTTTTCATTTAGAACGACCAACCACAAACAGTCACTGTGTGTTTCTTTTATACACTACAACCCCTTCAGTTACCCCTCAAATCCCTAGAACAACGTTTCAACAAATGAAACGCCAACAGTCCAAGAACCATGATTCGGTTTTGCTAACTGAATCGTAACTGAACAATTAATCATGAAGAGAACCAATATCCCTTCGATCAAATTTCTAAGTATCCAACACCATTGGATTACAAGCACAAGGTCTCGCGTTGATTTTTCCATTTCGCATTTCGGCATTTCAGCATTTCGGCATTCCTGTGGTGAAGAGTCTCGACTCTTCAAGTTGCAATTCCCGAAATGGAGCTAGATCAACGGTCCAAAAAAATTCATAATCTGATCCCTTCTTTTCTTAATCGAACAGCTGACGAGATTTTGGCGTTTTTCCTTTCGGTTTTTCGAGACTCACAATAGTCCCTTTCGACATTTCGGAGTTCAAGACTTCATGATGGTGGATTTTCTGCTTGCTATGTAAAACCCCAAAATAGAAAGTTTCGATGTGACGTAAACATGTTGATGTCACACATGGATTGACACGTGCCAAATAGCTGCCACGTGTCACTCTGATTCGTGACTTACATGTGCATGAAATGTTGAATCAGCTTGACACTTGTCATTGCCTGATTGTGCCACGTGTTCTTAGCTGACGTGGTTTGCTAACGTGGTTTGTTGATGTGTCTGTTTTGGGATTTCGAGGTTCGCTACTTCAAAGGTTAAATTTCCTTTGATCTTTGATTTCTTGGTCTGTGAAACTATGAAATGGAGTCTTTGACATGCTCTAATCTTTCTCATTTTGTGATTTCATCATTCTTGTCATGAGTGTCCTTGACACCTCCAACTCCCGGTATCCGAAAATCCAAAATGGAGATTAAGTCGTGGTTTCGCATTTCATGATTTCATCATTCTTGTCGTGAGTGTCCTTGACACCTCCAACTCCCGGTATCCAAAACTCTGAAATGGATATTAATTCGTGGTTTCGCATTTCACGATTTTCTGCCGTGAGTTGCTTCCTTGACTCCTCCAACTCCAGGTATCCGAAACTCTGAAATGGAGTTTACGCTTCTGATCTTGCCATGTGATCATCATTGCACTCCTGGTCTTGCCACTTTCTCTTGTTTGTCAGTGTCGATTTGAGCTTGCCATCAATGACAAACAAATGCTCTGCCTTTTGTCTACCCGTAATAAATATACCAACATGCCCCTGTGCCAAGAAATGTTTTTGTTGCTGGGACCGAGATATTTTTGAGGGAATTTCAAGGTAGTTTCCATCGAAGAAAAAAATTCTCTATGGATAGAGGAACAAGAAAATGACTTCGTTGAATCCCAGAACAAGAATCATAGAATTAGTACATAATATTGGTTGGAAAGGTACATCTTTATCGACATACAAGAGATTTTATTTGGAGAAATTCATAAAGAGTTATATGAGTGGTTATCCAGAATGGAAGATACCTATTTTGAGATCAGATCTAGAGAACCTATGGTTTGGACAACAACACTGATCAAGAAGGTAAAGAGAGTTGATAATGATGTGTCTAGAGCAGTGTATCTCTGGTTTGATAGCACTTTTGGAGGGTACATTACGGAGTTTGTCATCGACAGAGTAGAATCGCATAATCAAGCAGAGATGTATTTCTTTAAGGGACCTAGAGGAAAGTTTCTACACTTCTTGAAGCTGAGGATGAAGATGTTATTGCATGAGAAGAATTCAAACAGTGATAGTGACATAGAGGCTAGACTCACATGCAGTGGGAGATCATTTCAATAGGTTCCTCTTACGAACCTATTTAAGAAAAAATATGGAAATGAGGGATTCTACAGTGGAGAAGAAGAAGATCTAACATATGAAGAGTATTCAGAGTCCACAAAAATAGAGGAAGTACAGACTGAAGAACTTCACTGAGGATATCCAGAAACTTCATGAACTGTGCATACTATTGAAGTAAGTACTACTACTCCTCCTGTTGTTTTAGAAGCATTAAGTAACTAGAGTAACCAAAGTAGTCAGAGCCATCAGAGTATTATTACCAACATTCTAGAACATACTCAATCGATAAACCAAGGGAGATATATGGTAGATGAGATAAGGTTACCCATCTTCAGAGGAGATGGATCTCAATATCCTGACCAACATTGGTTCTTATGAAAAGCTGTATGGAGTAATAATAAATTCACTGATGAATCTATTAAGAGAACTCAGTTTAGTACTACCTTGAGGGATCGCGCTCTGAACTGGTATATGAATTTTTCTTCAGGACCTGGACAAACTAAACCGTTGAATGACATTAAGACTGCATTGATTGAAGAATTCAAAGAACCTAAGTCAAAGTCACAATGCATTACAAAGCTGAAAGAGATCAAGCAAAAGGTCACTGAACCTATTTGGGAGTTTGATACGAGATTTAAGACTCTGAAAGGCCATTTAAGTTTCTAGATCCTAGATGAACATAACAAAGAATGGTTCATTGTTGCTATCCTGCCACACATTAGAGTTCCTCTGATGCAACAAAAAGTCACTTTGTAGGCTGAAGCACTGGAGATCATTATGAAACTAGAAGCAACCCCTGTAGGAGAAGCCAACCCAGGTATGAGCCAAATATTGAATCATTTAACCAGTTTATCTTTACAGGTTGAAGATATGAAGAAATACAAAGGAAAAGAGAAAAGAGAAGATATTTAGTGCATCAAATGTAAATCATAGGCCCATGACAGAGAGAAATGTCCCCTATTTCATGAATACCTGGCCTCTGGAGCACCTAGTCCTTTGAGGCATGCTATTGTACCTTGGTGCGAGGTATGTAGAACTAGACATCGCCCTGGTGAATGTTATTATATGAAAAAATATGTCCAGACACCCACCAATATTTACTACACATGTTGTAAATATGTGGGGCATGATGAGAAGGATTGTAGGGCTTACGATCTCATGCATGAAAGATCAAGGGATACATATAGAATTCAAGGAGAAACACAACAATTAATAAATAATGTGCATTTCAACTCCCCAGGAAGAGGAAACTTCAACACTCATGGTGGATTCAGAGGAAGAGGACGATGTGGAGGCATGGGTCGAGGAAGAGGTCATATTATTTTTTATAACTGCACACAACCAGGACATTTGGCAAGGGATTGTCAGAACCCTTGTACCACTTGCAACTACTGTAATTCATTTGATCATGTCATCGAAGATTGTCCAGTATTGTTAGCCAAACTCCATGAGAGATGAGGAGGAAACCAACAAGTTCAACTAATATTATAAGAACCTCACAGTGAATATACTTGAGTCGTTGTTATTACTAGAGGAGGCATTGTTACATGAGAAGATAGAGTGACTCCAGGAAAGAATGCAGAGGGATTAGGAATCAGAAGAGCTACAGAGAAGGAATAGTTATTTGATCCAAGAAGAGAAAGGCATACTTTTGAGGAAGCAAGGAAGAATTTATAGAAGGACAAGCTTCTTCATTTAAGTAAAAACCAAAATTAAGGGAATGTGAAATTCCACCAGCATTTGATTAGTCTACTATAGCTAGACAAGGAAAAGAGGTAAGCAAGATCATGGACTTCTTACATACCTGTATCAATTTGATTAAATATGAAAATGTTGTACAAGAATTACAACACCTGATGAGACAATATGAAATTGGGAGAATAGACCCTATGATGAGTAGAGTTGTGAATCAAGTATCAAGGTAAAGGAGAAAAAAATAGGAATTACACCTTAGTGCTCAGATTGGAGACTACGACGTGGACTATGTGGTCCTCGACTTAGGATCAAAAGTGAATTTTATGAAGAAGAAGACTTGGGCACTGAAGGGAAAACCTAGACTTATTTATTCCCCTATCAAGCTCAAGATGGCTAATCAGCAGGCGATGATCCCCTTTGGAAGACTAGAACATGTCCCAGTAGACATTGATGGGGTAAGGACATTTACAAATTTCGAAGTGATTGAAATTGTTGATGATATTTGTCCATATCCTGTGCTGTTAGGAATTGATTGGGATTTCAACAATTCGAATGTTTTCAACCTAAAGAAGAGAATAATGACCTTTGAGGGTAATGGCCTTAAAGTCATTGCACCTATGGACCCAGATGAAGGTCACAGATACACAGAACCTATCAGGGAAGAAGACCGTGCATATGAGCTAGAGAACATATACAAACTAACATCAAGACAAAAAGACTACATTAATCCTACAACAGATGGAAATATCAGTTGGCACAGTGAAAGTGCATGTTCATCAGATTCAAAGGAAGCCTTGGAAAATTGGTAGAATAAAATGTATGAAGTCTCTACATGGCGATGTGCCAGACTGACCAGATTAGTTCGTTGGATTGTCATAAAATTAAGTAATCTTCCAACATTTGATGGTTTGAATCATTTATAGAAATTTCTAGCTGAATTTTAGAAAATCGTACCAGTACAATAGAGGATGTTGGCACTGGATGAAGCCTTGAAAGCCACACCAGCTAGATGGTGGGGAACACACAAGAAGAAAATCACAGAATGGGTATAATGTCACACCTTATTGACATTGTGTTTTTCAGACCAAGAAAAAGGATGCGAAGTTTGGTACACAAGTTAGAGTTGTTCTAAGGATCACATGTGAAGTTTTGAGAAGGCCTGGAGCAACATTCCTAAATAAAAATGGGTGCATAAGTTCATTAAAAAAATGGCTACTACGCCTATCAACTAGTATATTCAAGTAGAAATGTGCCTCATCACTACAAACTGGTATGGAATGACTCATAACTTTATAGCTACATTTTTATTTGAGGGTCAGTACCCTACAGTAGATCAGACTTTACAAATTGTGAAGAAAAAGGTCTTTGAAGAGACACCTAACCTCCCTTTTTCCCAAAAAGGAGATGAATGGACTGCGCCTCTTTAACAGTTACATGATTGCTACAATATTAATGCTGATGAAGATGATGACACTAGAGATGTAAACATTGCAGAAACTGAAGGACACATATACATAGAAGGACCATTGATTGAATTACCCTTTGTTGGACAACCCATTAAAATTAAGAAGGTTAATATTGGAACAGAGCAATCACCTAAATTAGAAAATGTTGGAGATTATTGGGATGATGATACTATTAGCAAGATCACAGAGCTATTACATGAATATCAGGACTTGTTTCCAACCAAATTCATAGACATGAAGGGTATTAAAGGACCCATGGGAGAAATGAAGATCCATCCGAGACCAGATGCAAGGCCCATCAAGAAGAGACCTTACAAACTAAATCCAAAATATAAGTAGAAATTTAATATTGAATTGGATAGAATGCTGGAAACAAGAATCATAGAACCTATTGAAGAATTTGAATGGATTATCCTTATGGTGGTCCAGGATAAGAAGTCAGGAGAAATCATGATTTGTGTATATCTAAGGAAGGTTAATGTTGCATTCCTACATGACCCCTTTCCTACACCCTTTACTGATGAAGTGCTAGATAATGTAGGAGGACAGGAGGTCTACTCATTCACAGATGGATTTTCAGGTTATCACTAGATCATAATTGCTAAGGAAGATCGCCATAAGACCACATTTGCAACAGAGTGGGGGTCTTTCTAGTATATTGTGATGCCTTTTGGGTTGAAGAATGCACCAACCATATTTTCCACGGTGGTGGTCGAAGCATTTAAGGACTTCTTACACAAGTTATTGGAAGCCTATTTTGATGATTGGATTGTTTTTAGCCTACTGAAAGACCATATTGAATGTTTAAGATTGATGTTAGATAAGTGAAGGCAATGCCAAATTTCCATGAATTTTAAAAAGTGTATTTTATTTTCACCTTTTGGAGTACTGCTAGGACATATTGTGTGTAAGAAAGGGTTCTTGGTGGATCCCTCCAAGATTTCCATCATTGTTGATCTACCTCCCCCTACTTTGGTTAGACAGTTGTGCACTGCATTAGGACACACTGGATACTATAGAAAGTTCATTAAGGGTTATGCATAGATAAAAACACCTACGGAGAAGCTCTTAGAGAAAGATAGTAAGTTCCAATGGACAGAAGAATGGCAACAAAACTTCGACACACTAAAACAGAAAATGGTCACTGCGCCAATCTTGGTTTTTCCATATTGGAGTAATGAGTTTAATGTTCATGTTGATGCTTCATCCATTGCATTAGGAGAAGTTTTAACACATCCTGGTGTAGGAGACATTGGCCACCCCATAGCCTTTGCTAGCAGAAATCTTTCTACAGCTGAAAGGAACTATACTACGACTGAGAGAGAAGGCTTGGTTATGGTATATGCGCTACATAAGTTTACACACTATTTTCTGGGAGGACATTTTAAGATGTTCACTGATCACTCTGCATTGAAATACTTAGTCAACAAGTCAGTGTTGGGGGTGTTGTAATAGATATCAAAATCAACTGTGCCGCCCAAGGGTTTGTTAATAGGGTTCATCTCTTGAATTGACTTCTTTGCTCTCCAAGTTGGAACGTTAATGAGTTTAGAATATTCAAGTTATGCTTGGAATGTCTATTCATTGATTAATCAGATGATATCGTTTCTATATCTCTGCATAACAGAATTTTGTGGAACATTCATGTCCATGCGACACTCCAGGGTCTCTATTGTCCAGAGGCCATGGAAATCCTAACAAATATAAAATTCCACCATGGAAGGGATTCTTCATGCTCTCTCGTGATCCTTGTCAGGCTGTTTTACATAACTGTCGTTCAGGCCTTGGTCATTATTCTTCATGGAGAGATGTGAAATGCAGAGCAAGCTCTT
Organism: Picea engelmannii; assembly: GCA_009831015.1. Taxonomy (NCBI): domain Eukaryota; kingdom Viridiplantae; phylum Streptophyta; class Pinopsida; order Pinales; family Pinaceae; genus Picea; species Picea engelmannii. Next base: position 919,366 of record ML777286.1, on the reverse strand, counting down.
TGCAATTACGGTGCTCAGTATACAAAAGGTAGTAAGTTTGAGAGCAATCTGAAGATGGTCTTCAATAGTCTTGTTCAACACACGTCCTGAACCAGGTTCAGCACAACTGTGTCTGGCCAAATATCAGGCCTGCTCCAATGCAGGGGAGACACAAAAGTGGACCAATGCTACAATTGTTCACAATTGGTAACGACTAAACATTTTGTGGGACTGGCATTGGCGCTAGAGTTTGGTTTGATTTCTGCTTCTTGCGTTATGAAAACTATAATTTCATTGGACAAATGGGAGATAATGGAGTGTATGTTAACGTAACAGCCAATGCTTCAAACCCCTCTGTGTCTATCCCAGTTGTCAACAAGCTCTGGTCCAAATTTTCAGGTGAAGCAGCATCTGCAATGAAGCGATGTGCTTTCAGTACAACTGTAGACTCCTTGTCTAGGAAAATTTATGGTCAGACCGAGTGCACTAGAGATATATCTAGTGACGATTGCGCAACATGTTTGTCACAGACGATCAACCATAGTTTGTCAAATTATCCAGGAAGTCAAGGCCTTCAGGGTTTAATGTCAAGATGCACAGTTCGTTATGAGACCTACAGTTTATTTAATTTCACTGGGCTTTCAGTAGCCCTCGCTGAATCACAACCACCACCGAAACTGATCACACCGTCGAGTAAATATAACAGTCCACATATCAGCCAAGAGGAATTGTATCTATATATGGGATTTGACTCTGCCAATTCTAATGCTAGTTTGGTCCTTGAGAACTCACTGCTCTTAGAAAAGATGGAAGCCAAAGCAATTAATCAACGAGATGCAGATCTTCTTTACATGTGGCAAAAGTATAAGAAATCGAAGGAGGACTCTCCAGAGAGGCTCACTGCACAGACACAATTGTTGGAGTTCATGGCTCATAGTATGCATGTAGACAAGAGTGTAAAGCTCGTTGGAAGTCTTTTATCTGGACCAGAAAAGGGTCCTGCTATTTTCAAAGCTATGAGACCTCAAGGGGAACCTTGGGAGAACCTTCATGCAGAAAAGGATAAACCGGTGAAAGTGGTTGAAGCATTAAATTACTTGCATGATAGTTGTAATCGGCCTGTCATTCACAGGGATGTGAAATCTTAGAATATTCTTCTTTTGATGATTTTGAACCTCAGTTATCATATTTTGGGCTCAACGACTACAATGATGTTGTAAGAACATTTGGGTAACTGGCTCCAGAATTTTTCTTGTATGAGAAGACAGATGTATTCTCATTCGGGGTGGTTCTTCTAGAACTGATAACTGGAAAAGAGCCGATTGATACTAAAATTCCGAATTGCCAAGAGAGCCTGGCGACATGGGAAAGGCCATTACTTGAGAACGGATCTATGAAGGAAATAGTCGATTCAAATCTGGAAGAAGCCCTGATGACTAAAGTGGTTCAGGATACTAAAGAACCCGAGTAAGAAGAAAAGGCTAACAGTAAGGTGAAGGAGTTCCTTATTGATTGTGGCTGAATCAGAAGATTGTAGTGTCTCTGTTGTATCTGAATATGCAAAATTTTAAAAGAGAATATTGATGGAGGTGTAACCGAAATCGCAAATGTATATAAACCTAGCTATTCCTCCCAAATGTCAAGACATGGGTGGGAATTTAAACGACATGTGTTAGTATCCCTAGAAAATCACAGGTGCGATTGGTGATTTTTCGTTGGTTGTAACCTATGACGCTGGGTTTGTTGCGTTAACTGCCGCATGGGTGCATATCATGCCTACCAAATCTCCCCAAGGAATTCAACCGTTGCGATATATTCTCTATCATGATGCTCGAGACAGCTATGCCAGAATGCACGATGCTATTCTTGGGAAAATGGAAAACGACGGTCGGGTCGTCGAAAGGATACGTTACAGGAAGAAGCATCACAGGCTCTCACGAAACACGGTTACCAAAGGAGTTTCAAGAAGTGTCAGGAGAAATTCGAGAATCTTTACAAATACTATAATAAAACAAAAGAAGACAAAGCAGGAACGCAAGACAAAAAGAATTACCGTTTCTTTAGCCAGCTCGAGGCTTTGTATGGAGAAACCATTATCGACGCTGCCTGCAGTTGTTTTGGCATAACAACACGGACAAATGTGACCGAAAGTCTAGCAGACCTAGAATTTAATGGAGACGGAGCCACGCATAAATGTGCTAACAATCACGAAAGCAAGGCCTTTGGTTTGTCTTCATATTCTTCTTTGGATGATGAGTACAGTCACGATATGAAGGAGAGGTCCATTAGCTTCGGCAGCTGGAAGCACTTCGGGGATCATGGATTGTGGGGATGACAACCACTTGAGAAGCGTTGTATTGCGACCATCATAGGACATATAAATGTGATAATAATGAAGAGTTGTATAACCTTGACAGTGTTAGTAGTGGCATTGATCCTGTTGCAGCCAAAACGCGGATTTATCCAGTCAACATTCCCCTTCGTGACTACTAGTTTTCAATTGTGAAGACAACATTATTCTTGCCAACTGGGGTGGGAAAGACACTGTTTTCTGCTGTGGTGATGCATAATTACTCTCGATGGTTTCCTGCTGGAAAAATTGTTTTCACTGCTCCTTCTAGACCTCTGTTAATGCAGCAAATCGAGGGATTCCATAATATGGTTGGAATTCCTCAAGAATGGACAAGTTCAGTCAGGAGCAGAAGTTATTGATATGACATACATTTTTGTCTTGGCAAAGACACTATCCAGGATGGAGCTGGAACAACGGCTATCAAGATTGTCGAGCTTGATGCAACCCTAAGAGGTCGTGCGGTGTAATTCAGAGAATTGCAAGGCCAGGAAACTGATAATTTTTTGTCGTATTGCAAACCTTCCATCATTCCCTTGAAGGAGGCATGGCTTCTAGATTCAAAAAGTTGGAGGTGATAAAGTTTGAGATACATCCTTTTAAATCAAATTTTGATTCATGGCCACTAGGTAGCAAAATTCCTGTCTCTAAAGATCAGAGAAGCAAAACACAATCTTTATTTGTAATTGCATTCCTATTGTGTTCTAGGGCTTTCTATTAAATTCATTTCCTCTATACCTGAATGCATTTTTGCCAGTGCACACCAATGTTTGTAACGACAAGACATCTGGCAGTCGTGGAGTCCAATAGACAAGCCGTTTTAGATTCCTGGAACACAAAGAGTTTCAGATCTTTCTTTTAAAAGATAGATGTATGTAACAGAAGAGAGGGGGGCGCATGAGTGCAGCACTAGGAAAACCTCTGCCAGGAGGGTTTCATTGTAATGACTGAGTTTTTGTAAACCATTAATGGAGTAATAAAGATGATTTTTTATTTGCGACTGTGAGATTCATCACGGTCAATTTCTTTCAGCATGTTCTTCTTCTTTTCAGCTGTGTTAAATCTATTCGGATTTCATTTTATATGTTCCTTACTCACAGTTGATATTGTCTTTACCATATCTTTATGTCTTCCTTAATCCATCACGATTGCATTACATTTTGTTTTCTTCTAACCGAGGTGCTTCGTTATACTTTAGTACGACCACTACTATAACGAAAGGATTTGGGTTTTCTGTAATTTGTTTATTGTCTTTCCTCTGCACCAGCTATCAGCGGTGTAAGACCAATCTGCATTTTCAGAATTCTGCATATATCCTTTGCTATGTCAGCCTTTCCTTTGTCTTTCCGCTACCGCATCATGATTTATCAAAGCGCTGAAAGATAGACTTACTTTGCCTCACTTTCTGTAAGTTATTTGATCTCTTCTATTGTCTCTTTTTCTTGGTTTTCATTTGAATCCATGCCCAATGGACCTTTTCCCGGTTTAACCCCCAAACTCTAAAAATCCAAGACCATCATTTACCCACAAATCTGCCCATCTTTTTCACGTTTACTTCAATTTATTTTGTGACATTTTTCGAGAGATCCCTCTCGGGTTGGAAGAGGGCAGCTCCCAATCCAAAGTGGTTCGAGGTTGCCTTGGGATTGATTTGCTGAAACCCATTTCAGTTCTGAGTGTTAACATTTTTGCACCGCTTCCGGGGATTTCGAAGTTGATATCTATCCCTGGGAGAACGACATTGTCATAGTCCTAAGGCCTGGTTGAGTAGCCGGTCATAGGCAAATATTGGTTTCACATGATCTGGTGACTCCATTAAAAGTTTCTAATGGTGATTTCACTGGCAGGAGAACTCAGAATTATAGCTTTCACGCTAGATCGCCCAATGGAAGGAGGCACCTAGTCTACTGTTCTTGGCACTTTACGAGAAAGTGCCATCCCTCGTTGGAGTCGATGTTGTAACAGATATCAAAATCAACTGTGTCACCCAAGGGTTTGTTAACAGGGTTTATCTCTTGAATTGACTTCTTTGCTCTCCAAGTTGGAATGTTAATGAGTTTAGAATATTCAAGTTATGCTTGGAACGTCTATTCATTGATTAATTAGATTATATCGTTTCTATATCTCTGCATAATAGAATTTTGTGGAACATTCATGTCCATGCGACACTCTAGGGTCTCTATTGTCTAGAGGCCATGGCAATCCTAACAAATATAAAATTCCACCATGGAAGGGATTCTTCATGCTCTCTCGTGATCCTTGTCAGGTTGTTTTACATAACTGTCGTTCAGGCCTTGGTCATTATTATTCATGGAGAGATGTGCAACACAGAGTAAGATCTTTGCAATTACGGTGCTCAGTATACAAAAGGCAGTAAGTTTGAGAGAAATCTGAAGACGGTCTTCAATAGTCTTGTTCAACACATGTCCCGAACCGGGTTTAGCACAACTGTGTCTGGCCAAATATCAGGCCTGCTCCAATGCAGGGGAGACACAACAGTGGACCAATGCTACAATTGTTCACAATTGGTAACGACTAAACATTTTGTGGGACTGGCGTTGGCACTAGAGTTTGGTTTGATTTCTACTTCTTGCATTATGAAAACTATAATTTCATTGGACAAATGGGAGATAATGGAGTGTATGTTAACGTAACGGCCAATGCTTCAAACCCCTCTGTGTCTATCCTAGTTGTCAATAAGCTCTGGTCCAAATTGTCAGGTGAAGCGACATCTGCAATGAAGCGATGTGCTTTTAGTGCAACTGTAGACTCCTTGTCTAGGAATATTTATGCTCAGACCGAGTGCACCAGAGATATATCTAGTGACGATTGCACAACATGTTTGTCATAGACGATCAACCATAGTTTATCAAATTATCCAGGAAGTCAAGGCCTTCAGGGTTTAATGTCAAGCTGCACAGTTCGTTATGAGACCTACAATTTCTTTAATTTCACTGCGCTTTCAGTATCCCTCGCTGAATCACCACCACCACCACCGAAACTAATCACACCGTCGAGTAAATATAACAATCCACATATCAGCCAAGAGGAATTGTATCTATATATGGGATTTGACTCTGCCAATTCTAATGCTAGTTTGGTCCTTGAGAACTCACCGCTCTTAGAAAAGACGGAAGCCAAGGCAATTAATCAACAAGATGCAGATCTTCTTTACATGTGGAAAAAGTATAAGAAATCGAAGGAGGACTCTCCAAAGAGGCTCACTGCACAGACACAATTGTTGGAGTTCATGGCTCATCGTATGCATGTAGACAAGAGAATAAAGCTCGTTGGAAGTCTTTTATCTGGACCAGAAAAGGGTCCTGCTATTTTCAAAGCTGTGAGACCTCAAGGGGAACCTTGGGAGAACCTTCATGCGGAAAAGGATAAACCGGTGAAAGTGGCTAAAGCATTAAATTACTTGCATGATAGTTGTAATCGGCCTGTCATTCACAGGGATGTGAAATATTATAATATTCTTCTTTTGATGATTTTGAACCTCAGTTATCAGATTTTGTGCTCAACGACTACAATGATGTTGTAAGAACATTTGGGTAACAGGCTCCATAATTTTTCTTGTATGAGAAGACAGATGTATTCTCATTCGGGGTGGTTCTTCTAGAACTGATAACTGGAAAAGAGTCGATTGATACTAAAATTACGAATTGCCAAGAGAGTCTGGCGACATGGGTAAGGCCATTACTTGAGAATAGATCTATGAAGGAAATAGTCGATTCAAATCTGGAAGAAGCCCTGATGAATAAAGTGGTTCAGGATACTAAAGAATCTGAGTAAGAAGAAAAGTCTAACAGCAAGGTGAAGGAGTTCCTTATTGATTGTGGCTGAATCGGAAGATTGTAGTGTCTCTGTTGTATCTGAAGATGCAAAATTTTAAAAGAGCAGAGTGATGGAGGTGTAACCAAAATTGCAAATGGATATAAACCTAGCTAGTCCTCCCAGATGTCAAGACATGGGTGGGCATTTAAATGACAGGTGTTAGTATCCCTAGAAAATCACAGGTGCGATTGGTTCACAGTCCTATCTCAGATTGCCTTTTTTTTCCTTATTATTCCTTACATTATTTGTCTTTTCTATTAGAAAGAGCATCCACGCCTTCAAGGGACCCTGGTTATCAATACCAAAGGCCTCTTCCTGGTCTAGACTGCCTATTTTCATATTTTTCCTTAGAATTTAGATATACATGCGGCTTGTACAAGGTCAGCCCGCATGTACACGCTTTATGTCTCTGTTCAGCATGTGTTTGTACGCATGTTGTTTTAGTGACAGTCGCGTGCTTGGACATGCTACTTTTTGTTCAGGGTGGGGCAGTCATCCCCTCCTTTGATAAGAAGTATTCCTCTCAAGTTTTTGAGTCTAGGTTTGAACAGTCAGTAGGTTAGGTCATCTTACCCTTATTCTACTTTTTCTCAGTTAATAGTTGACAGAAAATAAAAATAAATAAAAAAATAAAAATTATGGTTTTTAGACAAGCATGAGAGTCTTTGTTTTTTTTATTGTCATTGTGTGATTCTTTACTCTGATTCTTTGTGATCTGTGCTTTAAGCCAGAATTTGTTTTTCTTGGTTTTTTGCTTGTCAGTATTTTCCCTTTGTTGCTTTACTAGCACTTGAATAAAAAAAAAAATCTCTTTTCACTTTCTTCTTTGGTTGAAAGGTGTGTTCCTGCATCATTAGCTAGGGAAAAGTCTTTTGTTTTGTAAGTTTTTGTAGTTCACTTAGATCATAAGTAGCTCATATTCGAGCGAAATTCCTTTAAGTTTGTTGTATAAAATCTTAGAAAAAAAAAAAAAAATTTCTTTGTGAAAAGTTGTTGAAATTTTGCATTTAGTAAAAGTCTTTTGTTTCCAGCTTTTTTCATTCATTTTTTCTTTTGTATTTACACACCATCAKTTTCACCCTCATACCCCTTGATGTAATATAAATCCATAAAAGCAACGCTAATTTTAAAAATCTACTAGACTTTTATGTTTGTAGGGTTCAYAAACTAGTTCAGGACTAGGGCCTTGAATTAGGTTGGAGAGGAAACTCTTCAAGGGAATTCAAAACCAAACATTAGAGTCTGAGATAGGGAGTGTCTAAGTCTAGTTTCGTGGAATTTATCTGGGACCCCCCTCTAACACAGGGGATAAACATGAGATCGCATGCGGAAAGGTAGCAGAGATAACCCCTCCAAAGCTGGACCAATCGTAGTGGAGAACACATATAGAGGGCTTGTTTTGGGATTTCATCGTTTGCATTTGCCACGGGGATTCATGGGTCTCGAATCCATTCAAGGTCCTCAGTTTTCTTCCAGACCATTTTCTCTCGATACCCTTGACAGGTTTCAGGCTTGATACCCTGCTCATTGTGGTCTACCCGACTTTCGACTGTACCCGCCTGGTGACAGTTCGCGTGCTGGCAACCTAGCTGCCAATATTTTTAGAGACATACACAGGTGACTGTGGGGGTATACCGTGGTACCTAGGACAGACATTGGGCCACTCTTTGTAGAGTATACCCGGAGGTTTCTTCTGTGTTAGAGTTGCACTTGCACCGGTAAGTTGCTCTAGTGTTGGTTGTTGTAACTGTTCTTCCAAATAGTGTGTGTTACTTTTGACCGTTTAGAATACCTTAGCGTGTCTTGGATCTTCTCACACAGTGGAGGATCCCGAGCTCTGCCGGTCACGAAGGCTTCTTGGCCTGCCTCCAATTACATTGGAGCCACCCCCGCCACCATTAAGGTGGAAGCTAGAACAACAAAGGTATTTTGAAGCGACCGGGTTACAAACCTTTGTGCCCAAACAACTCCCAAAGGAATCAACTGCCAATCTTTGCTTGGTTGAAACCCCAACCAATGATATCATTTTACCATTTATTGTACCAATCCAATTTCACGAACGTCGGACAGTGCCTCACACAACTATGGAAACAAATGTTGTTACTTCTTCTGGGAATTCTTCAATTCCCACCACAGTTGCTACCACAGGAGAGTCATCTCCTAACTTACCGTCGTCGGTCTGAGCCACCATGGTCTCAGCCGGAACTAGGTCGCACAGTGGACCGAACCCATCTATGGCAACATCCACAACCCCCTTCACACCTAGTGTGATAGGCCCTCCATTCTCATATGGTATGCCTAGTTCGGGTACAAGTCCTGCACTAACCTACTCCACTTTACAGACTTTGGGTCTAGGGGCAGGGAGCTCTAACGCTCCTCTGCAAGGTCAACTTGGGGGCACTCCTGTCCCTTTTAACGCTTTTCCTTACTTAGGAGGTCATATTCCTCCATCCCCTTCGCTTGGTGGTCTGCATCAACAGTCCGTCGGGAAGCCTACACACACTAGTTTATTGGGAGAAGGGAGTCAAGGAACACATGCACACAGTATGCTGGTAGGTTCAACACCGTTTTCTTGGAACGAGACATTTGGTAACAACACTTTCTCATCAACTGCTTTGCCATCTGGGGGCAATCCCATTTTTGGAAAATCTATTCCTGCACAGGGGGCACATATAGTAGGACCTTGGAACTCAGGACAAGGATCCGTTCCCTCCTCTAGAATGTCATTCTGTGGTAATTCTTTCCATAGTCAATGGAATCCTGGACAGACTACTATGCCTCTCCCATCTAGAATGGCATGGGGTAATCCTTCCCAAAGTCCTTCGAACACAATGCATGCCCAACACTTTATGTCCTTTATGGGAAATCAGTCGATGATGTCTCCACCGATGAAAAATCCTTACGCTGGTCAGGGCCATGGTTTCTACTAGAATCCGGGCCAGCAACCAAACTTTTCCTGGCAACCTGGTGCCAGTCAAACTCCAGGACCCTTTTTCCCAGGTTATCAGCAGCAACCCAAACTACCATTCCTGACAACTTTACACTTGCCAGATTTGAAAAGGTTGTTAAACAATCCTATTTGTCACGATCCACGTTGGCCTCCTATGCCAACGAAGTTTCCTTCAGACATTCCAAAGTTCGAGGCCAAGCCTAATGAAGATCCAAGTGATCATGTGACTACCTTCCATCTTTGGTGTTCATCTAACTCATTGAAGGATGACTTTGTACAGTTGTGATTGTTTCAACGTACTCTTATCGGGAGTGCCGCAAAATGGTACATCAAGATCGATCGCTCACGATACTCTTATTTTGGCAAACTAGCGATGGCCTTCCTTAACCATTTCCAGTTACCTGTGAGATACGACACTGGCATAGAGCTTCTCACCAATTTCGAACAGACAACAGCGGACCATATCTCTGATCATATCCGAGAATGGAGACATCGGAAGAGTCTAATCAAAGTACCAGTCCCACTAGCATTCCTTCTTGAGTGGTTCCTTAAGTCTTTGGTCTCACGGTTATCCAAAGATGTCGCGACTTCCGAAGTTTTCTCCGAAGAAGATGCCATCATGAGGGATCAACAGTTTGAGCTCAACTATTCTCAGTCTGGTTTATTATATAACATCTTTCCAGATGCGCCATGTTCGATACTGGATAAAACTAGATAGAGAGCTGGACCACATGCCGATGGTATTGTTGGTTCAACACAAACCAAGCCCACTAAGCAATTGAAAAAACAGTTGCAACAATTATCCATACAACACACAGCGGCCATCCAAACTACTGCTTTGGCTGCTCCCCCTACCCAAACGTCAGAAGTACACTCTGTGCAGTTGACTAAACCAAAGGCCACCCAACAGCCTGAAGGGAAGAAAAAACAATGAAAGAAGGGTAAGGGGGATAAAAAACCCACTAATAATGTTGGTGGGGACAAAACGGAAAAATGGAAGGCGAGGTATCTATGCAACTTGTGCGCGGAATACCACCTGACCCATCTTTGTCCTCGACTTGCAGAGGCCCAAAAGTTTGTCACATAGCAACAACAGGCAGTGTTGACTAGTCCCTTTCAACATGGGCAAAATTTAACTCAAGCCTCTATAAGCACAGAAGGGGGCAACCAAGAAACCTTCCATCCTCCAAAAAATCCCTCATCCACGAACGTATACATGGTTAGGGGTGATTCTTTCATAACGACTAGAGCGCACGACTATAGTAAACCAAGCGCTTCTGAGAAGAGTAAAGAAGCTGATCTCCCATCTCTTCCTCTACAGATTGAGAAGACGCTAGGAGAAGAAATGACACACATTCTAAAGGGTGCATTTAAAAACTATTCTCACAACCCCAACGCAAGGGCCGCCCAGAATTACTCTGTGGTGGAGGATTTATCACAAACCCCTTGTGTGATGTCTTCTTTGGAGGTCCTCCAAAGATGCCTTGCTCATAGGAAGGCCTTGTTAACCGCTTTGGGCTCTACTGAGACTTGTAATCTGGGTACCATCATGTTAGATACAACTGAATTAAAACCTCGTCTTCCTTACCACGTAGTGTTTCAGATAGTAGTCGTTCATCCCATGAAAATTTTTACATGGAATATCTTTCGCACGGTGGTCGACGAGGGTGCCTCGACATGCGTTATGTCATTATCATGTTGGAAGGCCATTGACCTGCCTACTTTGTGTCCATCACCTACTCTCCTCACTGCTTTCGACGATTGTTATTTTCGACCACATGGCATCGTTCCTTCTTTCCCTGTGAAGTTAGGAGGGAAAACCATGTGTGTCGAAGTCGAGGTAGTCGATGCTTCCCTCGACTATAACCTCTTCTTAGGATGGAGTTGGACTTATGCTATGCAAGCTGTGGTTGCTACAGTTTTCTGAGTCTTGTTGTTTCCACACGAGGGCCCGATGGTGACCATCGATCAACTGTCTTTCTCCAGACCTGACCTAGCTTTGGGGGAATCCACGGTCCCCATGATTGATAATCCTCAACCAGGTGTCGTTAACGTAGGAGTTGGTTTGTGCCTGTCCTTGATGGGTACCTTCGATTACCCACCTCCTCATGACGATGTCAAATTTATATCTAATCACCATAAGGTTGATATTTTTCAAGTTTCGTCATTTCGCATGACTTACTTTGAGGATCCTTGGATTTTTCCTTCCCCATCAGCCACGATGGATGAGACAGGGAACCTCGGCATGTCCATGTCCTTGTCTTCCGCTGAGGTAGCGTACTCTTTAGTCAAACAAGCTTCAGCTAACCCTGATCCGACTCCTGCACAAGAGTTAGATCCACTTCTAGAGCCTATTTGGGCTCAAGGTTCTCTCGCTAACATCGATTCGTTAGACTTAGTCTTTCCTTTTGACGAAGCAGTAATCAAAGCAATGACTAGTCCAGACAAACCTTGGGAAGATATTCATCACATATCATACTTTCTCCCAGATTTAAGCCAAATCGATGCAGGAGAATTCACCGTTACCATGACGGGAGATCATCCATGTACTATTAATCTCTTAGCTACACAGGAAATTTATGTTGAGGGGAATATGGTGACTATCACTGAAACTATACCCATCAACATCTCCCGAAACCCTGGCGTCGTGGAGAATGTCTTCGTTGGAGCGGATTTCTTCCCCGAAGAGATTCAAATTTACACGGATATTTTCAAAGAATTCCGCAACGTTTTTGCCTGGTCTTATGAGGAAATGCCAGGTATCGATCCGAAAATAGTTTAACATGAAATCACAACGTATCCTGATGCCAAGCCTGTTCGAAAAAAACTTCATCTAGTCAATCCTAAGAAAGCAGCAACCATCAAGATTGAGGTTGAGAAATTGCTAAAGGCAGGTTTTATTTATCCTATCCATTTGACTCAATGGGTTTCAAACCCTGTGTCGATCAATAAAAAATAAGGAACGATTCGTGTATGTACCGATTTCCATGATTTGAACAAGGCATGTCCCAAAGATAATTTTCCAACACCATTCATTGACTAGATCATGGATGAATGTGCCGGTTGTGAAGCCTTTTCGTTCATGGATGTTTTTTCGGGATATAATCAAATCCAAATCAAACCTGAAGACCAACACAAAACGACATTCATTTGTCTGTGGGGTACATTCGCATATCGTAAGATGCCTTTTGGCCTTAAAAATGATGGAGCCACATTCCAACGGGCCATGTCTTTTTCTTTTCATGACCTCAAACATATAGTTGAGGCCTATTTAGATGATTTAGCATCACGCTCTCACAAGCGAACGGATCATCCCATGCACCTTAGACTAATCTTCGAACGCTGTCGCTACTTCAGGACTCGCTTGAATCCAAACAAGTGCAGCTTCTACGTAACGTCAGGACGTTTGTTAGGTTTCATTGTATCAACAATAGGGATCATGGTCAATCCTCTTAAGGTGGAGGCAATAATCAGTTGCCCCACCCATGCACAATCTTACAACTTCAGAGTATACAAGGCAAGGCGAACTTCTTATGACGCTTCATCGCCAACTATGCTAAAATCACCAAGGGCTTTATGTGTTTACTAAAGAAATACGTTCCTTTTTTCTGGGACGAAGCCGCTCAACGCTCTTTCGACGCATTAAAACACACCCTCACAACCGCACCTCTGCTACGACCACCTAACTATAACAACGATTTCTTATTATATCTGGCTGTTGTAGAGTCAACCATAGGCATGGTTTTAGTTCAGGAAGACGATTCGTTTTCAGAATACGTGATCTATTACCTAAGCCGAGGCCTCGTAGGACCAGAACTCAATTATTCTCATATCGAAAAACTTGTGTTGGCAGCAGTTCATGCTGTTCAACGGTTCCATCACTATGTTCTGTTTCGCAAGACCACCGTCATTGCTTTCATGAATACATTCTAGTACATGTTGACACGACAAGTTATAGGTAGAAAAATCAGTAGATGGATAGTCATCCTCCAAGAATTTGACTTAGACTTCATTTCAGCAAAGTCCACGAAGTCATTGGCCTTCGCAGAGCTTATTTCGGAACTTCCGGTTGAGTCAGGTGACGTTGTGCCTGAGGAATCGCCTATCCGGGGGGATATGTTTTTGATTGCATCTTCAGACCCCTAGTACGGAGTTATACTTATCTATCTCCAGAATTTGAAGTTCCCCACCTCTGCTTCTCGTGACGAGCGTCGACAGATATGCCATCAAGCTAAGAATTATCTCATACTCGATGATACGTTGTATCGGAGAGGTGTAGACTTCATCTTGTGTCGATGTCTCACTCATGAGGAGGCTATCATAGTGCTCAATGATTTCCATACCGAAGCTTGTGGCGTTCATTTATCTGGGTTGGAAAAATCCCAAAAGATTCTATGAGCAGGTTACTTCTGGCCCACACTTATCAAAGATTGTATCGAATCGGTCAAGAAGTGCCATCCGTGCCAAATCTTCTCTCGGAAGATGAGGGCACATACCGCTCCCATGTTTCCTGTCATCACAGTTGGTCCCTTCACTAAGTGGGGGATTGATTACACTACATGCAACCCCCCGTCAGCAAGGGGGCACTGCTATATCATCGTAGTTGTCGACTACTTCACTAAGTGGGTCGAAGCTATGCCAACATTTAAAGATGATGGAGAGAATACAACTCTCTTCTTATTCAACCAGATCATAGCAAGTTTCGGCGTCCCGAGAGAGATTGTCACTGACCATGGCAGTTACTTTCAGAACCAAATGATGACCAAATTAACATCAAATCTTGGGTTACGGAACAAACATTCATCACCTTACTACCCCCAAGCCAATGGGTAGGTGGAAGCTGTAAACAAAACTCTTAAGACTATTCTACAGTGAACTATCAACTCAGCCAAGTCAAATTGGCATTTGATGTTATACTCATCATTATGGGCTTACCGAACGTCTGTTAAGACTGCAACCGGTTTCTCACCTTTTCAACTCCTTTACGGGCTGGAGGCAGTCTTGCCCATAGAATGTCAAATCCCATCTCTAAAATTGGCAGTACAGTTATTGCCAGACACTTCTCCGCTTGAAGAACAGTTAGTACACCTTGAGTAGCTTGATGAGCAGCGTCGCGATGTGGCCCTGGCTAACAAGGCTCACAAACATAAGGTCAAGTGTCAATATGATAGGTCCGTTCATCCTCAGATTTTATCTGAAGGCGACTTTGTCTTGGTCTATGACCAAGACAAGGACCCCCTGGGGGAAGGAAAGTTTAAACCCATGTGGTTCGGACCCTTCATTATAAAATAGGTATTAAAAAAGGGCGCTTATCGTTTGGTTGATTTTGAAGGAATGATTTGGAGGAGCCTGGAAATGGGCTCTACCTCAAGAAGTATTACTCATAGAGAGGTCACTATGAGTATCTTTTTGTAACATATGTATAGTCTTTGTACTATTACTTTTTAATTTTCTTTTAAAGTGTTATGGACGTGTCATTGATGTTATCTTTCGTCAATATGGCAGATGTCAAGTGAGTCGGAGGTGTTCATTGGGTATGCAAACAGTGTTAGTCGACACACGTGGAGGCTTGCCTCCGCAGCTTGGGTAATCTTTACACCTCAGGGTCAGTTGTTATCTTCTGGAGGTATATGCTTAGGTGACACCACAAATAATGTCGTCGAGTATAGTGCAGTTATTGAGTTTCTTCGTTACGCCTTTTCATTGGGTATCTCTCATCTCTGGGTCTATCTCGATGCTCAAATGGTTGTGTCGTAGCTAAACAAAGTATACTGGGTTCATGATCCAACTTTACACCGACGATTCCTTAGGGTACGTCTCTTAGAACAAAACTTTGATTATATTACATATTTTCATGTTCCTAGGAGATTAAACCAAATTATAGATACTCTAGCTAATCAAATTTTATATTGGCATCTTGCCCACATATAAAATAACATGGACATAAACATGTAAATACATTTTTGCACACAGAATCCATAATACACAAAAAGATAAAAAGTATATATAAACATCATAAAATAACCAGAGTACATAGATGGACGCAAGCGCCTAAAAAATGGGAATAGTAATGAGTCACCGGGCTTATGCCCTCAAAAAATATATACAAGTAGGTGATCGTGGCACATAAAATGTCTAAGTCTGTTCAGGGCCTATGGGCCCTGTTATAATCATCCACAACATGGGCTAAACACCTAAACAATCGGACCCATGTCTGAGGTGCCCCCACAACATGAGGTTGCATGGATGGCGGTAAGTCCTCTATCTCTGCCATCAGGACTGTGCGAGTGGCGCAGTAAATTTTCGCTCAACTCATCTAGGGAACCTCTCGGCCTCTTCGGCTGGGAGTTTCCCTGCTAGTGCTGCTCCCCCAGCGGCGACAACCGCAGCTTCTAGCCGTGGACGACGCCTGTTCCATGCATAATCGGCAGGTCGCACTGGTCCCACATCTGCATGAAACAAATGTTTACTCGTCGAATACTCTGGCATACAAAAAATGATATATATAACAAAAAATACATAAAAATTACATATGCAAACAAAAAAACTACAAAGGTGGAGACTTACCCATCTCCCCTCGCTCCTCACCAGGAGGCACGAGTATCTCAGGATCTATAGAGAAATCTATCCCTGCATACGGGTAGTCCTCAATCACAGGTATCTGTCATGACAGCCAAGAAAAGAAATCATCGTCGAAGGAATCAACAGTCCTTCCACCACCCTGTCGCGGTAGTAAGACTGCCCATCTACACATTGCAGGGAAAGAGGCCTGATGTCCTCATACTACAACTCGAGGACTGAAACTCGGAACTCTCTCAAAAAAGAACGAACACAAGATGGTCCCAAACCTGAAGTTCCTCTGTGTCCACTGTCGACAATCTATCAATTGCCTCTTCATGCACTCGAGCAGTGTGGTACTCCAGTCAAAAAATTGTGTATTCATGCACTGGATGGCACAGTCCATATGTGCGCGCGAAGCCTGATGCAAGGCTACTGAGCCTGTAATCTACCCAATCAATAACAATATAGTCTGCAGCGCTAAGTTAGTAATCTTGCTAATGGGTACCTGGGAGCCCACACGGTTAGTCCCAACCTCACAATTCTCAACTATCAATTCTGAGATCTTGCTCAGCCCTGCAGGAAATGTTCGAAAGTTGACTGGTTCCCCTCTCCTTGAGAGGCTAGTCAGAAAGTAGATATCCTCGGTGGTGGGCACCAGTGATTTCCCCTCTAGCATAAATGCCTCTGCATCAGGGTGCCAGTAGTCAATCAAGGCATTCAGTAGCCTTGGTTGTGCGTGCATAAATGGACATAAAAAGAATTTGAGTAAACCGCATTGCATTAACATGGCCACGACATTCGGATCTTCTGCAACCAAATCACTGATTGCCTCATGCTCCCTTTCCCTCCACTGGACATACATCCTTCCAACACAAAAAGGTAAAGGAGGGTCAGTACTTCCTTTTAGTTTTCTCTTTCATCATAAAAGGGGGGTACATGCGGGCTGTAGAGGTGACAGTCACATGTACATGCAGGCATACTTTACTCTGCCCGAATGTACACGCGGCCTGTCCAGAGACAGCCCGCGTGTACCTAGGGCCGACCTTTTTAAGGTCGATGCCCACCCAAAAAATAAATTAAATAACGAAATTGAAGTATTGAATAACTAGATAAGGGAGTTTGTACTTACTTGGTCCAAGCAGAAGTTCATTTCATCCACTGTAGCTCCTAGAATCACTATTTTTTGGCAAAGGGGGTCTTTTGGCTCCAGAGTCAATTTCCAAATCAGCAATGGTGATAATGAGCTGCCAGCTTCTATTTATAGACTTTTTGGCCTCTTTTTGTCACTTTTTTGGCCTCCCTTATCAGTTTCTTTATACCAAAAACCATTTAGAGTGATCCAGGAGTTATATGGGAGGGATTTGATCGGGTATTGGGACATTTTTTTTTTGAGTTTCGAGAAAATATTGACGGTCCATAATTTTTATTTTTTTTCAAAAATCAACTTGAGCATATAGGTTAGGTTACCACCCCAACTTTTACATCTCGTTGTCTTTTTCTTCTGCTATAGGATCGATCCCATCAGTTTGTGACACAGAACCATCATATCTGCTCTAGAAGTGTTGCAACTTGGTGGTAGCGCTTACCAAAACATGGATGCTCTAGCTAGGTCCTGGTTGCATTATGGTTTCCATGCCATTTCTAAAAACATTGTAGGCTTGGGAGTCCATATAGTCTTTCCTGAATATGAGTTTGAGCCTCATTTGCATGAGTCTTTTTCACTCTTTGTCTCACCCTCAGGACTCCCAAAAAATAACGGGTCTCCTTTTAAGCCCTTTTCAGACCCTCTAAAAATGAAAAGAT